>JBBBDQ010014977.1:0-46462 GCA_037127315.1 Ascarosepion bandense
CTCTGCTTAATCTTTTCCTTAGCCAGCTCCGCCTGTTTTTGAATTTCCGTTAACGGAGCATCTTGGTGAACCGCCGGGACATCGCCCTTACTGCTGATAGAGGAGTGACTGTTGGTGTCATCCCTAGTGGGCCTCAGGGGACTGAGGTCCCGCTGCTCGGCTCTTCCCTTGCCTCTAGTAACGACACGCCATTCTCCGTCGTCTTTGTCCTTAACCACACCAGTGGCAGGCTTCAGAATTTGAGAGGATGGGGGCCGAGACCCACCCGGGGTTTTTAAGTCCCCGGACCGTGCCGCTACTAGGCCCGTTACAGGCGTTGCGGAACTACAATTTTCAGGCTTAGGGGTATTTTGGTCGCCAGCGGCCGAGCACCAGAGGCCTTCTTCTCTGGACAGAAGGAGGACAGGTGACCAATCTGCCCACACTTCCAGCAAGATGGTTTTCGCCCGGTCACTACGACCGGCATTTTCCGGTCGCAA
This sequence comes from Ascarosepion bandense, assembly GCA_037127315.1. NCBI lineage: Eukaryota > Metazoa > Mollusca > Cephalopoda > Sepiida > Sepiidae > Ascarosepion > Ascarosepion bandense. The sequence continues at coordinate 480 of JBBBDQ010014977.1, forward strand.
TAGTCCAAGCAGTTGGGGACGGACTCGAAGGCATCTTGATCCATCAATATATCAAACATCCATCCCCCGTTCAGGTTGTTTGATGAGGCTGCCAATATTTGGCCATATTTCTTTAAATAGACGCCAGATGTCTACCGGCAACCTGAGGAGGAACCTCATATACTGCTACCGTGGTCCTCCTTCGGCCTTCATATATTGTCCTGATTATTAGGTCGTTAGTGATCAATTCCTTGCTCACTACTTCCAAGCAATCTTCAGGTGAGGGTAGCAGTACGTCCCACGTGAGAAAACCCGGTCCTCTTATAACTCTTTGGGGCTTAACCCCTAGGGACACCAGTGTTCGAATCACTGGTGTCTTCCGTGGAGCGACAAATTTTGCGCGTACGCTTGTCCACCACGAAGACCGACACCATTCTTTTTCAAACTTTTGTAATTCCTGGGGGTTTTCCAAAAGTCCGTCATCTTTCAAAAGATGATCGAAACCTTTAGCTCCCTCTCCAGAAACTCCGCAATGTTTATAATGCAACTCGGTGGGGACTTCCAACAACAGGGCGATTCCCCGGCCTCAGCATCCTTCGTATTGTCATTCTTATTCTTTTCGGTACTTGAAGTCTTCTGGCCTTTCTCGGCCACCATATTCTTGGTCACATTTTTCGGAAGAGGAGATAAGCTTCCTCATCTTTATCCGCGGGCCCTTAAAGGGCGGGTCAAAATTCAGTTTCTTTTTGATCGACCGACTTGAGTCGGCCATTTTTCAATTCCTAATTACCAGGAAAGTATATTTTTTTTTCTCCGTAACTAAATAGGGGAATGGGGAGGGGGAAAAAGGGGGGGGAATGGAGGGGGTTTATACAAATTAACCTTGCAGACAATAAAGACAAACGGCAAACAAATCAAAGCAAACAGATTGGCCTTTAGCGGCCAAAATATAATAACAATATCCTTTTTGTTAAAAAGGAAATTAACCTCTTGAGAGGTTTAACAAACAACCAATAAACTTATTACAATAAAATACAAAAGAATTTAAAATATGTAACAGAAATAGGACACGCAAAGAGTTGCCCCAGCGGCTACCTTCGCAAACGGGGAGGGGCTGAAAAGGCAAAAGGAGGGAAAACAAACAGTTAAATGATCAGTTTCGGTCAACAAATAAAATAAAAGATACTATTAACAAATTTTTTTTTTTTTTTTTTTTTTTTAAATAAAAATAAATCTGGCACTTAAGAAGACCAAATGAAAAATGAAAACAGAAAATAAAAAGAAAACGGCCGACCTAAACAAAAACAAATATGGCCGCCAAAATAATACGAAAATAAAATACAAAAAAGCTAGAACAAAATAAAAATAAAACAACAAAGCAAGAAAACAAAAAATAAAATAAAAATAAACTTATCGGTACAAAGAAAGGTCTCTTGTGTACAAAATTCAGTCCAAATAAAAATGTTTTCAACAAAAAGTCCAAGCTGAAACAAAAGCAGAGGTCAGAGCAGTCGTAAAATGACAAAAACCACGTCCAACAACAACTACACAGCAATTATTTATTTTTGTAAAAATTTACAAAAAATGCGGCACAAGGCCAAAATTGTGGGGATGGGGAAGGCTGGTCTTCATCTGTCTTACATTAACTTAGCTAGACTCACCACCGGACCCAAGCAGACAGTATAATATCCCTTGCACCAAAACATCACAATCTTACGTACCATTCTTGCTACGAGCACCACAATGCCTCAATACACTCTATGAAAGTCTAACTAAACCCATATGTACAATTTGTCTGTGGGGGTGGGGGAAATAACACTTAAAATTGCAAACCCCAATGATTTTTATACAACGAATGAAAATATATACAAAAACTAAACAAAATTGATGTTAGTATTAAACCCCCCACAATCTCTATCCGTGACAGAAACATCAGTTATTGGGCGAAATTTTAGCGGGGCTGGCAGATCTCAAACAGTCATACACACAACCACGCACACACACAAACACAATAACAAATACGAAAATAAACACACTCGAAACGAAAGATGCCCCGCTCTACCAGGGAACTGTTATTCCTAATCACCTAAAAAGTGGGGAAGGGCTGGGGGAATTAAACCAAAAGAGAGAGGGCACAAAAAAATAAAAAGTGGGGCCAATGCCCATGCATACCCTAGCTAAGTTTAACCATCATTAAAACATAAAAAGACAAATTAACTAAACTATCCTACTTTCGGGAGGGGTTGAAAATGTTTAGTCCAGGATCCCCAATATCCTGATGCCTAACCGTCATCAAAATGCCACTCCAACCAGCTCCTTTCACTCGACAGATTCGCGCAAGATTTACCCACCTTTTGCCAAATTCTGATGGAGGGAGTCGTCGCCTTTCCGTCCTAATTTTGACTTTAAGCTGATGCTTAAAAACAAAAATCAGTTGGGAAGAGGAAAACTTCTCGTCCCCATAGAATTCCTTCTGTCGCGTCGTCCAAATCACGACTCGCATAACACCCAGTAAGCATACGAACACATAATGCTCAGCCCTAGTCAACGACGGCACCACATTGCTACAAACAGAAGCGACTTCCAGGACAAAGAACTTTCCACGCAGCATGCGAACCATGAAGTCTTCAAGCCACTTACACAATGGTACTACGACACTGCAATGAAAGAAGGCGTGGAGACAAAGTCTCGACCACCGACCCACCGCAGCGAACGCAGTTTGGCGAAACAACCAAACCCGCTGCTTTAAGCTCTTGCCGACCCAGACAGCCTTTCGTATCACCAGCCAGGTGAGGGATGCCTCGTTGTTTGTGAGGCATTTCAACCCGGGCGCCCAAGGCCATATGGAGCGCGCCTCCTGCTTCGTCAAACCGAGCTCGTCAATCAGATCATCCGAACGGCCCCCTCACTAGCACCCGATATAATGCCCGAAGGGACAACGCCTGGACGCCAGAGAGGCCATCTGTCGCCCGTAAGAGAAAACTGAGTGCTCGCCGGCATTCACGATAGAAGGAGCATTCGCCTCGAGGTAAACGGGCTTCATTCTTCCTCGCACGAATGCACACCCTAGGGATGGGAAGCTTTGCGGGCATCTTCCTTCCAGAATTCACCATTCTCATCCACTTGCGAACACATTCGGTCTAGAAGGTAACAAGTGGAAGCGTATGTTGACGAATCTCAACGCTTGGCATTCCCAGACCGCCCTCAGAAGGATGGAGGCTACAGATCTCGCGACACACCTTAGGAGCCCTGCCTTCTCCCCAGAGGAAAGAGTACAAGACCCTGACTAATGTCATTAATATGGCACACGGGAGTGGAAGCACAGAGAGTCGGTAAAGGAGAATCGGGTAGATGTGTGAAACACATACTTCCGCCCTCCCCTTTAAGGAAAGCTTCCCAGAGACCACAGACGAACTGCAGCCTCTTCTGCCTTCTCTTGTACCTCCGACCAATTCATTTCCAACTGGAGATCAGGACCGAACCAGACGCCGAGAATCTTGACCGGCCCGTCCGTCCAGTGGAAAGGCCCGGGAAGAGAAACTCCCTTCCACGCGCCCAACCGGCAAGCCAACAGACTTATCGCGGTTGATCTTGGCCCCTGTCACCGTCTCATACCCTCTGATTTCCTTGCTGACTTCGTCAATCTCGGCTCTGCTCGACACAAGAGCCGAAACGTCGTCAGCATAGGCAGAATACCTGGCCGAGGTGGTAGCACCAGGTAATGCAATCCCGCGAAGGACCGGATTCGCCTTTAACTTGCGAAGGAAAGGCTCCAACGCAAGAACGTAGAGCAAAGGCGAGAGCGGACAACCTTGACGAATAGAGCGAGTCAATAGAAAAGGTTCCGATCGTACTCCATTCACTTCCACCAGCGCACCGGGGGACGCGTACAGAAGTCGGATCCAGGAGCGAAAATTGGGCCCGAAAACCGCAGCGGAAAGGACAGACTCGAGAAAACGATGGTCAACCCTATCGAACGCCTTGGACTGATCTAAATTGATCAGCGCGGCTTCCGTGTCGACTTTCTCAAAGATCAAGCGTACCAAATGAAGGTTGTCCTGAATAGTCCACCTTTTCACAGCACAAGTCTGCTCGGGGCCAATCAGACTAGAGAGGACAGCCTGCAAATGGCTGGCTAAGATCTTGGCTAAAATCTTCAACTCTGTATTTAACATCGTCAAAGGCCTGAAGTTATCTATCGAATCCCACCGTCCTTGCTTTTGCGCAGCAACTTGATCACACCCCTGGTGAAGCGTTGGGGTATAGAGCCCTGCCTCATCCAGTTGTTGAAAATCAGTGCCAGCAAGGGAACAAGAACGGGCGACTGCCTCAAGTACAGTTCGTAAGGAAGACCATCCAATCCCGGAGACTTGTCCTGGCCAACCAGCTTGAGCGCCTCCCAAATCTCAGCCTCTGTAACGGGACCTCGCACCCAGCCGCTTCAGCCGCCTCGAGGCGGGGGAAGTCGGCCAAATAGGCATCGAACTGAGCAGTGCTCAGACCGGGCTCCTTGGTGAACAGATCCTGGAAATAGTCACGAAAAGCCTCAACTATGCCCGCGTTTGTAGTCACGGTTCTCCCATCCGGCAATGTGACGCTTGCGATATGCCTTTTGCTAGCATTTCTCAATTCCTCTGCACGCAATTCTGCGGCCATGTTCGTTGCCTCAGGAGACATTCTCTTTAACCTAGCCCTAACTACCAGAGCTTGGTCCTTCTTGATAAGCAAGGAGGCTCGTTCGCTCCCCTAGCTTAAGGCTACGTCCCCACTAACACGGGATTTGATAGCCCGATCAACTTTGGTCTCTACTGCCGTTTGTGCTGCTAATCTTTCTAGATTGAGTCGACGGCTATATTCAGCAGCAAACGATCTAATATTGGATTTCAAGGATCCCCACCACTTATTCCCAACCACAGCCCCCGTCAATTCCCGCTTTATCGTTAGTTTCAACTGGTCCTGGAAATCTTGCTCTTCAAACAATGAACAGTTCAATTTCCAGTAACCAGCCAATTTAATCCTTAGGCTTATCTAAGTTTACGCGAACCCGGACGAGCCTATGATCCGAGTGCAAACTATCGAATGAAAACTTGAATAACCCAAGAGCCCTTACATCGACTCTCCTCACTAAGACTCGGTCGACGAAGCTAGCACGCACCACCGTAGCCGAGCTGCCCCTATTAGTCCAAGTCCATACTATATCCCGGGGGGTAATTATTTCGGTACTTATCGACAAGATCGAACCTGTCGAGAAGTCCCGAAATGCTTTTACATCCGGGTTGTTAGTACCCGATCTTTCCCCCTATGCGATCTATATATCGGGGTCAAGGACGGCATTCCAATCGCCCGCTAAAACTACCCGACGAGATGTCGTCAAAAACGGCTCGATCTGCCGAAACAAAGCAGGACGTCTCCGCATGGACATTGGGCGCATAAACCCCAATGAGACGAAGAGACGTTCTATTCCGAGAGGAACATCCAGCACACAAAGTCTGCCTGCCGGATCTGCGAAGACATGGGTACACGCCGCATTCAAGGACTTGCTCACTAGCCAGGAAACACCTCTCGAGCGTCCATCAAAACATGCTGAATAGAGGGCGAACCTCCTCGGGACAGTATATCCTCATGATCGCGAGCTGGAAACCGGGTCTCCTGTATACAACATACATTCACACCGAGGCGCTGAAGATCACGGTTGAGACACGCCCTGCGTGACTCTGATCTCAGGCCCCGGCCATTTATGCTAGCTAACCAGAGAGCCATTATCAGTCCGATTAGGTTGAGGCACTGTACCAAACATCCAGGGGACAGGATACCGACGGCCCGTCCCATTGAGCCTTGGCCCATCTCAGTCTTGATAGTGCCATCATTGGACAGGCCACCAATATCCAGGGGGAATGTTAATTTTAAAGCTCTGTAAAGGGAAGGGTGAACAAAAATAGTAATCCTCCTTGTACCAAAACTGATCCAAATTCTTCTGGTCATCGTTTGTAAGGCACACAATGAGGCTCATCGGGATGAGCTATTGGCCTCTCCAAGCATACTCCATACATGGCTCGACCGCAACTAGATCTCACCACTGTCATGCCCAGCTCTGAAAGTTAAGTGGATCTTCAACATCTTTGTTTTTGATGCATTTACATTTCCACAATGTTTTGACCTTTTTACATTGATTACTATTTTTTGGGGTGGCCTCCATGTTTTTCGGCAAACATCCTGCCCCACATTAAAAGGAGGCTTTTTTTTCTTTTTTTTTTCTTTTGCCGCTTATTGTGTCCGGGCTTTCTCTTTGCTCTTAAATGAATCTTTAAGCGGGGATTGAGAAGGAGTCAGGCGGCGGGGTAGCAGAGATACTTGGGGAAGAAAGGGTAGAACTAGCTGGGGATAAACCATGAGAAGGGACTGGAGAAGGGACAGGAGAAGGGGCTGAAGGGACTGGCAGATGGTTTTTTAAATATGGTCATTTTGGAAGGGGTGTGGGTCAAGGATTTTGTCATGGAGGAGGTGCCATAATTCTTTTTTGTGGAGGAGAAGTAGGGGCAGACACCGACGCTGCTGATGATTTCTTGTCTTACTTGACTCCCAGAGCCTTTTTGAGCTCTCTCAGTTTTTTTAATCTTTCTCAGCTGGGCTCCGCCCTGTTTTTGAATTTCCGTTAACGGAGCATCTTGGTGAACGCCGGGACATCGCCCTTACTGCTGATAGAGGGAGTGGGACTGTTGGTGTCATCCCTAGTGGCCTCAGGGGACTGAGGTCCGCTGCTCGGCTCTTCCCTTTGCCTCTAGTAACGACACACGCCATTCTCCGTCGTCTTTGTCCTTAACCACACCAGTGGCAGGCTTCAGAATTTGAGAGGATGGGGTCGCAGACCCACCCGGGGTTTTTGTCCCTCGACCGTGCCGCTACTAGGCCCGCTACAGGCGTTGCGAACCACAATTTTCAGGCTTAGGGGTATTTGGTCGCCAGCGGTCGGAGCACCAGAGGCCTCTTTCTCTGGACAGAAGGAGGACAAGGATCAATCTGCCCACACTTCCAGCAAGATGGTTTTCGCCTGGTCATTACGACCGGCATTTTCCGGCCGCAATAGTCCAAGCAGCTGGGGACGGACCTCGAAGGCATCTTGATCCATCAATATATCAAACATCCATCCCCCTGCTCAGGTTGTCGGATGAGGCTGCCAACATTTGGCCATATTTCTTTAAATAGGACGCCAGATGTTCACCGGCAACCTGAGAGGAACCTCATATACTGCTACCGTGGTCCTCCTTCGGCCTTCATATATTGTCCTGATTATTAGGTCGTTAGTGATCAATTCCTTGCTCACTACTTCCAAGCAATCTTCAGGTGAGGGTAGCAGTACGTCCCACGTGAGAAAACCCGGTCCTCTTATAACTCTTTGGGCTTAACCCTTTAGACACCAGTGTTCGAATCACTGTGTCTTTCGTGGAGCGACAAATTTGGTGCGTACGCTTGTCCACCACGAAGACCGACACCATTCTTTTTTCAAACTTTTGTAATTCTTGGGGTTTTCCAAAAGTCCGTCATCTTTCAAAAAGATGATCGAAACCTTTAGCCCTCTCCAGAAACTCCGCAATGTTTATAAATGCAACTCGGTGGGGACTTCCAACAACAGGGCGATTCCCCGCCCTCAGCATCCTTCGTATTGTCATTCTTATTCTTTTCGGTACTTGTAGTCTTCTGGCCTTTCTCGGCCACCATATTCTTGGTCACATTTTTTCGAAGAGGGGGATAAGCTTCCTCATCTTTATCCGGCGGGCCCTTAAAAGGCGGCTCAAAAATTCAGTTTTTTTAAACGACCGACCTGAGTCGGCCATTTTTCAATTCCAAATCACCAGGAAACAATTATATTTTTTTCTCCTCCGTAACTAAATAGGGGAATGGGGAGGGGGGAAAAAGGGGGGGGAATGGAGGGGGGTTGATAAAATTAACCTTGCAGACAATAAAGACAAACGGCAAACAAATCAAAGCAACAGATTGGCCTTAGCGGCCAAAATATAATAACAATATCCTTTTTTTTTTTAAAAAGGAAATTAACCTCTTGAGAGGTTTAACAAACAACCAATAAACTTATTACAATAAAATACAAAAGAATTTAAAATATGTAACAGAAATAGGACACGCAAAGAGTTGCCTAAAGGCTACCTTCGCAAACGGGGAGGGGCTGGAAAAGGCAAAAGGAGGAAAACAAACAGCAAAATGATCAGTTTCTGGTCAACAACAAAATAAAAGATACTATTAACAAATTTTTTTTTTTTTTTTTTTTTTTTTTTTTAAATAAAAATAAATCTGGCACTTAAGACCAAATGAAAAATGAAAAGAGAAAATAAAAAAAGAAAAACGGCCGACCTAAACAAAAACAAATATGGCCGCCAAAAAATACGAAAATAAAATACAAAAAGCTAGAACAAAATAAAAATAAAACAAACAAAGAAAGAAAACGAAAAATAAATAAAATAAACTTATCGGTACAAAGAAAGGTCTCTTGTGTACAAAATTCAGTCCAAATAAAAAATGTTTTCAACAAAAAGTCCAAGCTGAAACAAAGCAGAGGTCAGAGCAGTCGTAAAATGACAAAACCACGTCCAACAACAACTACACAGCAATTATTTATTTTTTGTAAAAATTTACAAAAAATGCGGCACAAGGCCAAAATTGTGGGGATGGGGAAGGCTGGTCTTCATCTGTCTTACATTAACTTAGCTAGACTCACTCACTGACCCAAGCAGACAGTATAATATCCCTTGCACCAAAACATCACAATCTTACGTACCATTCTTGCTACGAGCACCACAATGCCTCAATACACTCTATGAAAGTCTAACTAAACCCATATGTACAATTTGTCTGTGGGGGTGGGGGAACAATAACACTTAAAATTGCAAACCCCAATGATTTTTATACAACGAATGAAAATATATACAAAAACTAAACAAAATTGATGTTAGTATGCAACCCCCCACAATCTCTATCCGTGACAGAAACATCAGTTAGCTGGGCGAAATTTTAGCGGGGCTGGCAGATCTCAAACAGTCATACACACAACCACGCACACAAACACAATAACAAATACGAAAATAAACACACTCGAAACGAAAGATGCCCCGCCTCTACCAGGGAACTGTTATCTCTAATCACCTAAAAAAGTGGGGAAGGGCTGGGGAATTAAACCAAAAGAGAGAGGCACAAAAAAAATAAAAAGTGGGGCCAATGCCCATGCATACTCCTAGCTAAGTTTAACCATCATTAAAACATAAAAAGACAAATTAACTAAACTATCCTACTTTCGGGAGGGGTTGAAATGCTTAGTCCAGGATCCTCAATATCCTGATGCCTAACCGTCATCAAAATGCCACTCCAACCGCTCCTTTCACTCGACAGATTCGCGCAAGATTTACCCACCTTTTGCCAAATTCTGATGGAGGGAGTCGTCGCCTTTCCGTCCTAATTTTGACTTTAAGCTGATGCTTAAAAACAAAATCAGTTGGGAAGAGGAAAAACTTCTCGTCCCCATAGAATTCCTTCTGTCGCGTCGTCCAAATCACGACTCGCATAACACCCAGTAAGCATACGAACACATAATGCTCAGCCCTAGTCAACGACGGCACCACATTGCTACAAACAGGCGACTTCCAGGACAAAGAACTTTCCACGCAGCATGCGAACCATGAAGTCTTCAAGCCACTTACACAACGGTACTACGACACTGCACGAAAGAAGGCGTGAGACAAAGTCTCGACCACCGACCCACCGCAGCGAACGCAGTTTGGCGAAACAACCAAACCCGCTGCTTTAAGCTTCTTGCCGACCCAGACAGCTCTCGTATCACCAGCCAGGTGAGGGATGCCTCGTTTGTGAGGCATTTCAACCCGGGCGCCCAAGGCCATATGGAGCGCGCCTCCTGCTTCGTCAAACCGAGCTCGTCAATCAGATCATCCCGAACGGCCCCCTCACTACACCCGATATAATGCCCGAAGGGACAACGCCTGGACGCCAGAGAGGCCATCTGTCGCCCGTAAGAGAAAACTGAGTGCTCGCCGGCATTCACGATAGAAGGAGCATTCGCCTCGAGGTAAACGGCCGGCCCTTCCTCGCACGAATGCATAATTCTTAGGATGGAAGCTTTGCGGGCATCTTCCTTCCAGAATTCACCATTCTCATCCACTTGCGAACACATTCGGTCTAGGAAGGCAATGCGAAGCGTATGTTGACGAATCTCAACGCTTGGCATTCCCAGACCGCCCTCAGAAGGATGGAGGCTACAGATCTCGCGACACACCTTAGGAGCCTTGCCTTCTCCCCAGAGGAAGGAGACAAGACCCTGACTAATGTCATTAATATGCGACACGGGAGTGGAAGCACAGAGAGTCGGTAAAGGAGAATCGGGCAGATGTGTGAAACACATACTTCCGCCCTCCCCTTTAAGGAAGCTCTCAGAGACCACAGACGAACTGCAGCCTCTGCCTTCTCTTGTACCTCCGACCAATTCATTTCCAACTGGAGATCAGGACCGAACCAGACGCCGAGAATCTTGACCGGCCCGTCCGTCCAGTGGAAAGGCCCGGGAAGAGAAACTCCCTTCCACGCGCCCAACCGCAAGCCAACAGACTTATCGCGGTTGATCTTGGCCCCTGTCACCGTCTCATACTCCTCTGATTTTCCTTGTTGACTTCGTCAATCTCGGCTCTGCTCGACACAAGAGCCGAAACGTCGTCAGCATAGGCAGAATACCTGGCCGAGGTGGTAGCACCAGGTAATGTAATCCCGCGAAGGACCGGATTCGCCTTTAACTTGCGAAGGAAAGGCTCCAACGCAAGAACGTAGAGCAAAGGCGAGAGCGGACAACCTCGACGAATAGAGCGAGTCAATAGAAAAGGTTCCGATCGTACTCCATTCACTTCCACCAGCGCACCGGGGGACGCGTACAGAAGTCGGATCCAGGAGCGAAATTGGGCCCGAAACCGGCAGCGGAAAGGACAGACTCGAGAAAACGATGGTCAACTCCTATCGAACGCCTTGGACTGATCTAAATTGATCAGCGCGGCTTCCGTGTCGACTTTCTCAAAGATCAAGCGTACCAAATGAAGGTTGTCCTGAATAGTCCTACCCTTCACAGCACAAGTCTGCTCGGGGCCAATCAGACTAGAGAGGACAGCCTGCAAACGGCTGGCTAAGATCTTGGCTAAAATCTTCAACTCTGTATTTAACATCGTCAAAGGCCTGAAGTTATCTATCGAATCCCCACCGTCCTTGCTTTTGCGCAGCAACTTGATCACACCCTGGTAGTTGCCAGTATAGACCCCTGCCTCATCCAGTTGTTGAAAATCAGTGTTGCAAGGGAACAAGAACGGGCGACTGCCTCAAGTACAGTTCGTAAGGAAGACCATCCAATCCCGGAGACTTGTCCTGGCCAACCAGCTTGAGCGCCTCCCAAATCTCAGCCTCTGTAACGGGACCTCGCACCTGGAAGCCGTCGACGCCTCGAGGCGTTTGGCCAAATAGGCATCGAACTGAGCAGTGCTCAGACCGGGCTCCTTGGTAAACAGATCCTGAAAATAGTCACGAAAAGCCTCAACTATGCCCGCGTTTGTAGTCACGGTTCTCCCATCCGGCAATGTGACGCTTGCGATATGCCTTGCTAGCATTTCTCAATTCCTCTGCACGCAATTCTGGTGGCCATGTTCGTTGCCTCAGGAGACATTCTCTTTAACCTAGCCCTAACTACCAGAGCTTGGTCCTTCTTGATAAGCAAGGAGGCCTGCTCCGCCCTAGCTAAGGCTACGTCCCCACTAACACGGGATTTGATAGCCCGATCAACTTTGGCTCTTACCGCCGTTTGTGCTGGTTAACTCTTCTAAATTGAGTCGACGGCTATATTCAGCAGCAAACGATCTAATATTGGATTTCAAGGATCCCCACCACTTATTCCCAACCACAGCCCCCGTCAATTCCCGCTTTATCGTTAGTTTAACTGGTCCTGGAAATCTTGCTCTTCAAACAATGAACAGTTCAATTTCCAGTAACCAGCCAATTTAATCCCAGGCTTATCTAAGTTTACGAACCTGGACGAGCCTATGATCCGAGTAAACTATCGAATGAAAACTTGGACAACCTAAGAGCCCTACATCGACTCTCCTCACTAAGACCCGGTCGACGAAGCTGAAGACGCTACCACCGTAGCCGAGCTGCCCTATTAGTCCAAGTCCATACTATATCCCAAGGGGAAATTATTTGGTACTTATCGACAAGATCGAACCTGTCGATAAAGTCCCGAAATGCTTTTACATCCGGTTGTTAGTACCGATCTTTCCCCCTATGCGATCTATATCGGGGTCAAGGACGGCATTCCAATCGCCCGCTAAAACTACCCGACGAGATGTCGTCAAAACGGCTCGATCTGCCGAAACAAAGCAGGACGCTCCGCATGTGACGATTGGGCGCATAAACCCCAATGAGACGAAGAGACTTATCCTTTATAGTAACATCCAGCACACAAAGTCTGCCTGCCGGATCTGCGAAGACATGGGTACACGCCGCATTCAAGGACTTGCTCACTTCAGCCAGGAAACACCTCTCGAGCGTCCATCAAAACATGCTGAATAGAGGGCGAACCTCCTAGACAGTATATCCTCATGATCGCGAGTTGAAAACCGGGTCTCCTGTATACAACATACATTCACACCGAGGCGCTGAAGATCACGGCTGAGACACGCCCTGCGTGACTCTGATCTCAGGCCCCGGCCATTTATGCTAGCTAACCAGAGAGCCATTATCAGTCCGATTAGGGTTGAGGGCACTGTACCAAATATCTCAGGGGACAGGATACCGACGGCCCGTCCCATTGAGCCTGGGCTCATCTCAAAGTCTTGATAGTGCCATCATTGGACAGGCCACCAATATCCAGGGGGAATGTTAATTTTAAAGCTCTGTAAAGGGAAGGGTGAACAAAAATAGGGGTCCTCCCAGAACAAACTGATCCACCTCTGGTCACTGTTTGTGAAGTACACAATTGAGGAGGGCTCACCTGGGGATGGAGTCATTGGCCTCTCCAAGCATACTCCATACATGGCTCGACCCCGCACCAGATCTCACCACTGTCAAAAGTCTTTTGGCCTCTGGAAAGTTAAGTGGATCTTCAACATCTTTGTTTTTGATGCATTTACATTTCCAACAATGTTTTGACCTTTTTACATTGATTAATAGCCTTTTGGGCAGTGTCCTCCGAGACACGGCAACATCCTGCCCCACATTAAAAGGAGGCTTTTTTTCTTTTTTTTTTTTTCTTTGCCGCTTATTGTGTCCGGGCTTCTTTGCCTCTTAAATGAATCTTTAAGCGGGGGATTGAGAAGGAGTCGGTGTTGGCGTGGGGTATAGATACACTTGGGGAAGAAAGGTAGAACTAGCTGGGGATAACCATGAGAAGGGGACTGGAGAAGGGACAGGAGAAGGGGCTGAAGTGACTGTGATGGTTTTTTAAATATGGTCATTTTGAAGGTGTGGGTCAAGGATTTTGTCATGGGAGGAGGTGCCATAATTCTTTTTTTGTGGAGGAGAAGTAGGGGTAGACACTGACGCTGCTGATGATTTCTTGGTCTTACTTGACTCTAGAGCCTTTTGAGCTCTCTCAGTTTTTTAATCTTTTCCTGTTGGGCTCCGCCTGTTTCTTGAATTTCCGTTAACGGAGCATCTTGGTGAACTGCCGGGACATCGCCCTTACTGCTGATAGAGGAGGGGACCGTTGGTGTCATCCCCAGTGGCCTCAGGGACTGAGGTCCCGCTGCTCGGCTCTTCCCTTTGGTTTCCAGTAACGACACGCCATTCTCCGTCGTCTTTGTCCTTAACCACACCAGTGGCAGGCTTCAGAATTTGAGAGGATGGGGGTCGAGACCCACCCGGGGTTTTTAAGTCCCCGGACCGTGCCGCTACTAGGCCCGTTACAGGCGTTGCGGGAACTACAATTTTCAGGCTTAGGTGTATTTTGGTCGCCAGCGGCCGGAGCACCAGAGGCCTTCTTCTCTGGACAGAAGGAGGACAGGTGACCAATCTGCCCACACTTCCAGCAAGATGGTTTTCGTTCGGTCACTACGACCGGCATTTTCCGGCCGCAATAGTCCAAGCAGTTGGGGACGGACTCGAAGGCATCTTGATCCATCAATATATCAAACATCCATCCCCCGTTCAGGTTGTCGGATGAGGCTGCCAATATTTGGCCATATTTCTTTAAATAGGACGCCAGATGTTCACCGGCAACCTGAGGAGGAACCTCATATACCGTTACCGGTCCTCTTCGGCCTTCATATATTGTCCTGATTATTAGGTCGTTAGTGATCAATTCCTTGCTCACTACTTCCAAGCAATCTTCAGGTGAGGGTAGCAGTACGTCCCACGTGAGAAAACCCGGTCCTCTTATAACTCTTTGGGGTTTGGGACCTCAGGGACACCAGTGTTCGGAATCACTGTGGCCCGTGGAGCGACAAATTTTGCGCGTACGCTTGTCCACCACGAAGACCGACACCATTCTTTTTTCAAACTTTTGAAATTCCTGGGGTTTTCCAAAAGTCCGTCATCTTTCAAAAGATGATCGAAACCTTTAGCCCTCTCCAGAAACTCCGCAATGTTTATAATGCAACTCGGTGGGGACTTCCAACAACAGGGCGATTCTCGGCCTCAGCATCCTTCGTATTGTCATTCTTATTCTTTTCGGTACTTGAAGTCTTCTGGCCTTTCTCGGCCACCATATTCTTGGTCACATTTTTCGGAAGAGGGGGATAAGCTTCCTCATCTTTATCCAGGCCCTTAAAGGCGGCTCAAAATTCAGTTTCTTAAACCATTCACCTGAGTCGGCCATTTTTCAATTCCAAATCACCAGGAAACAATTATATTTTTTCTCCTCCGTAACTAAATAGGGGAATGGGGAGGGGGGAAAAAGGGGGGGGAATGGAGGGGGCTTATACAAATTAACCTTGCAGACAATAAAGACAAACGGCAAACAAATCAAAGCAAACAGATTGGCCTTTAGCGGCCAAAATATAATAACAATATCCTTTTTTTTTAAAAAAGGAAATTAACCTCTTGAGAGGTTTAACAAACAACCAATAAACTTATTACAATAAAATACAAAAGAATTTAAAATATGTAACAGAAATAGGACACGGCAAAGAGTTGCCTAAAGGCTACCTTCGCAAACGGGGAGGGGCTGAAAAGGCAAAAGGAGGAAAACAAACAGTTAAATGATCAGTTTCTGGTCAACAACAAAATAAAAGATACTATTAACAAATTTTTTTTTTTTTTTTTTTTTTTTTTTTTAAATAAAAATAAATCTGGCACTTAAGACCAAATGAAAAATGAAAAGAGAAAAATAAAAAGAAAAAAACGGCCGACCTAAACAAAAACAAATATGGCTGCCAAAAAATACGAAAATAAAAATACAAAAAAAGCTAGAACAAAATAAAAATAAAACAACAAAGAAAGAAAACGAAAAATAAAATAAAAATAAAACTTATCGGTACAAAGAAAGGTCTCTTGTGTACAAAATTCAGTCCAAATAAAAAATGTTTTCAACAAAAAGTCCAAGCTGAAACAAAGCAGAGGTCAGAGCAGTCGTAAAATGACAAAAACCACGTCCAACAACAACTACACGTTATTCATTTATTTTTGTAAAAATTTACAAAAAATGCGGCACAAGGCCAAAATTGTGGGGATGGGGAAGGCTGGTCTTCATCTGTCTTACATTAACTTAGCTAGACTCACTCACTGACCCAAGCAGACAGTATAATATCCCTTGCACCAAAACATCACAATCTTACGTACCATTCTTGCTACGAGCACCACAATGCCTCAATACACTCTATGAAAGTCTAACTAAAACCCATATGTACAATTTGTCTGTGGGGGTGGGGGAAATAACACTTAAAATTGCAAACCCCAATGATTTTTATACAACGAATAAAAATATATACAAACTAAAACAAAAATGATGTTAGTATTAAACCCCCCACAATCTCTATCCGTGACAGAAACATCAGTTAGCTGGGCGAAATTTTAGCGGGGCTGGCAGATCTCAAACAGTCATACACACAACCACGCACACACACAAACACAATAACAATTACGAAAATAAACACACTCGAAACGAAAGATGCCCCGCCTCTACCAGGGAACTGTTATCTCTAATCACCTCCAAAAGTGGGGAAGGGCTGGGGAATTAAACCAAAAAAGAGAGGGCACAAAAAATAAAAGTGGGGCCAATGCCCATGCATACCCTAGCTAAGTTTAACCATCATTAAAAACATAAAAAGACAAATTAACTAAACTATCCTACTTTCGGGAGGGGTTGAAAATGTTTAGCCCAGGATCCCCAATATCCTGATGCCTAACTGTCATCAAAATGCCACTCCAAATCAGCTCCTTTCACTCGACAGATTCGCGCAAGATTTACCCACCTTTGCCAAATTCCGATGGAGGGAGTCGTCGGTTTTCCGTCCTAATTTTGACTTTAAGCTGATGCTTAAAAACAAAATCAGTTGGGAAGAGGAAAACTTCGTCCCCATAGAATTCTGTCGCGTCGTCCAAATCACGACTCGCATAACACCCAGTAAGCATACGAACACATAATGCTCAGCCCTAGTCAACGACGGCACCACATTGCTACAAACAGAAGCGACTTCCAGGACAAAGAACTTTCCACGCAGCATGCGAACCATGAAGTCTTCAAGCCACTTACACAACGGTACTACGACACTGCAATGAAAGAAGGCGTGAGACAAAGTCTCGACCACCGACCCACCGCAGCGAACGCAGTTTGGCGAAACAAACCAAACCCGCTGCTTTAAGCTTCTTGCCGACCTAGACAGCCTTCGTATCACCAGCCAGGTGAGGGATGCTTCGTTGTTTGTGAGGCATTTCAACCCGGGCGCCCAAGGCCATATGGAGCGCGCCTCCTGCTTCGTCAAACCGAGCTCGTCAATCAGATCATCACGAACGGCCCTCACTAGCACCCGATATAATGCCCGAAGGGACAACGCCTGGACGCCAGAGAGGCCATCTGTCGCCCGTAAGAGAAAACTGAGTGCTCGCCGGCATTCACGATAGAAGGAGCATTCGCCCGAGGTAAACGGCCGGCCTCTTCCTCGCACGAATGCACACTTCTTAGGGATGGGAAGCTTTTGCGGCATCTTCCTTCCAGAATTCACCATTCTCATCCACTTGCGAACACATTCGGTCTAGGAAGGCAATGCGAAGCGTATGTTGACGAATCTCAACGCTTGGCATTCCCAGACCGCCCTCAGAAGGATGGAGGCTACAGATCTCGCGACACACCTTAGGAGCCTTGCCTTCTCCCCAGAGGAAGGAGTACAAGACCCTGACTAATGTCATTAATATGGCACACGGAGTGGAAGCACAGAGAGTCGGTAAAGGAGAATCGGGTAGATGTGTGAAACACATACTTCCGCCCTCCCCTTTAAGGAAAGCTTCCTCAGAGACCACAGACGAACTGCAGCCTCTGCCTTCTCTTCTTGTACCTCCGACCAATTCATTTCCAACTGGAGATCCGGACCGAACCAGACGCCGAGAATCTTGACCGGCCCGTCCGTCCAGTGGAAAGGCCCGGGAAGAGAAACTCCCTTCCACGCGCCCAACCGCAAGCCAACAGACTTATCGCGGTTGATCTTGGCCCCTGTCACCGTCTCATACCCTCTGATTTCCTTGCTGACTTCGTCAATCTCGGCTCTGCTCGACACAAGAGCCGAAACGTCGTCAGCATAGGCAGAATACCTGGCCGAGGTGGTAGCACCAGGTAATGTAATCCCGCGAAGGACCGGATTCGCCTTTAACTTGCGAAGGAAAGGCTCCAACGCAAGAACGTAGAGCAAAGGCGAGAGCGGACAACCTTGACGAATAGAGCGAGTCAATAGAAAAGGTTCCGATCGTACTCCATTCACTTCCACCAGCGCACCGGGGACGTACAGAAGTCGGATCCAGGAGCGAAAATTGGGCCCGAAACCGGCAGCGGAAAGGACAGACTCGAGAAAACGATGGTCAACCCTATCGAACGCCTTGGACTGATCTAAATTGATCAGCGCGGCTTCCGTGTCGACTTTCTCAATGATCAAGCTGTACAAAATGAAGGCTGTCCTGAATAGTCCTACCTTCACAGCACAAGTCTGCTCGGGGCCAATCAGACTAGAGAGGACAGCCTGCAAACGGCTGGCTAAGATCTTGGCTAAAATCTTCAACTCTGTATTTAACATCGTCAAAGGCCTGAAGTTATCTATCGAATCCCCACCGTCCTTGCTTTTGCGCAGCAACTTGATCACACCCTGGTGAAGCGTTGGGGTATAGACCCCTGCCTCATCCAGTTGTTGAAAATCAGTGCCAGCAAGGGAACAAGAACGGGCGACTGCCTCAAGTACAGTTCGTAAGGAAGACCATCCAATCCCGGAGACTTGTCCCGGCCAACCAGCTTAAGCGCCTCCCAAATCTCAGCCTCTGTAACGGGACCTCGCACCCCAGCCGCTTCAGCCGCCTCGAGGCGGGGGAAGTCACAACAGGCATCGAACTGAGCAGTGCTCAGACCGCTCCCTGGTGAACAGATCCTGAAAATAGTCACGAAAAGCCTCAACTATGCCTGCGTTTGTAGTCACGGTTCTCCCATCCGGCAATGTGACGCTTGCGATATGCCTTTTGCTAGCATTTCTCAATTCCTCTGCACGCAATTCTGCGGCCATGTTCGTTGCCTCAGGAGACATTCTCTTTAACCTAGCCCTAACTACAAGAGCTTGGTCCTTCTTGATAAGCAAGGAGGCCTGCTCCGCCCTAGCTAAGGCTACGTCCCCACCAACACGGGATTTGATAGCCCGATCAACTTTGGCTTCTACTGCCGTTTGTGCTGCTAATCTTCTAGGATTGAGTCGACGGCTATATTCAGCAGCAAACGATCTAATATTGATTTCAAGGATCCCCACCACTTATTCCCAACCACAGCCCCCGTCATTCCCGCTTTATCGTTAGTTTAACTGGTCCTGGAAATCTTGCTCTTCAAACAATGAACAGTTCAATTTCCAGTAACCAGCCAATTTAATCCTAGGCTTATCTAAGTTTACGCGAACCCGGACGAGCCTATGATCCGAGTAAACTATCGAATGAAAACTTGGACAACCTAAGAGCCCTACATCGACTTCCTCACTAAGACTCGGTCGACGAAGCTAGCACGCACTACCGTAGCCGAGCTGCCCCTATTAGTCCAAGTCCATACTATATCCCGGGGTGTTCATTTCGGTACTTATCGACAAGATCGAACCTGTCGATAAAGTCCTGAAATGCTTTTACATCCGGGTTGTTAGCACCGATCTTCCCCTATGCGATCTATATCGGGGTCAAGGACGGCATTCCAATCGCCCGCTAAAACTACCCGACGAGATGTCGTCAAAAACGGCTCGATCTGCCGAAACAAAGCAGGACGCTCCGCATGGACATTGGGCGCATAAACCTAATGAGACGAAGAGACTTATCCTTTATAGTAACATCCACACAAAGTCTGCCTGCCGGATCTGCGAAGACATGGGTACACGCCGCATCTCAAGGACTTGCTCACTAGCCAGGAAACACCTCTCGAGCGTCCATCAAAACATGCTGAATAGAGGGCGAACCTCCTAGACAGTATATCCTCATGATCGCGAGTTGAAAACCGGGTCTCCTGTATACAACATACATCCACACCGAGGCGCTGAAGATCACGGCTGAGACACGCCCTGCGTGACTCTGATCTCAGGCCCCGGCCATTTATGCTAGCTAACCAGAGAGCCATTATCAGTCCGATTAGGTTGAGGCACTGTACCAAACATCTCAGGGGACAGGATACTGACGGCCTGTCCCATTGAGCCTTGGCCCATCTCAGTCTTGATAGTGCCATCATTGGACAGGCCACCAATATCCAGGGGGAATGTTAATTTTAAAGCTCTGTAAAGGGAAGTGGTGAACAAAAATAGGGGTCCTCCCAGAACAAAACTGATCCAAATTCCTCTGGTCATCGTTTGTGAAGTACACAATTGGAGGCCTATCGGGATGGAGTCATTGGCTCTCCTAAGCATACTCCATACATGGCTCGACCCCCGCACCAGATCTCACCACTGTCAAAAGTCTTTTGGCCTCTGAAAAGTTAAGTGGATCTTCAACATCTTTGTTTTTGATGCATTTACATTTCCACAATGTTTTGACCTTTTTACATTGATTAATAGCCTTTGGGCAGTGTCCTCCGAGACACGGCAAACATCCTGCCCCACATTAAAAGGAGGCTTTTTTTTTCTTTTTTTTTTTTCTTTGCCGCTTATTGTGTCCGGGTTTTCTTGCCTCCCTAAATGAATCTTTAAGCGGGGATTGAGAAGGAGTCGGTGTTGGCGTGGGGGTAGCAGATACACTTGGGGAAGAAAGGGTAGAACTAGCTGGGGATAAACCATGAGAAGGGACTGGAGAAGGGACAGGAGAAGGGGCTGAAGGGACTGGTGATGGTTTTTTAAATATGGTCATTTGAAGGGGGTGTGGGTCAAGGATTTTGTCATGGGAGGAGGTGCCATAATTCTTTTTTGTGGAGGAGAAGTAGGGGCAGACACTGACGCTGCTGATGATTTCTTGGTCTTACTTGACTCTAGAGCCTTTTTGAGCTCTCTCAGTTTTTTAATCTTTCCCAGCTAGTCTCGCCTGTTTTTGAATTTCCGTTAACGGAGCATCTTGGTGAACTGCCGGGACATCGCCCTTACTGCTGATAGAGGGAGTGGGACTGTTGGTGTCATCCCTAGTGGCCTCAGGGGGACTGAGGTCCCGCTGCTCGGCTCTTCCCTTTGCCTCTAGTAACGACACGCCATTCTCCGTCGTCTTTGTCCTTAACCACACCAGTGGCAGGCTTCAGAATTTGAGAGGATGGGGGCCGAGACCCACCCGGGGTTTTTAAGTCCCCGGACCGTGCCGCTACTAGGCCCGTTACAGGCGTTGCGGAACTACAATTTTCAGGCTTAGGGGTATTTTGGTCGCCAGCGGCCGGAGCACCAGAGGCCTTCTTCTCTGGACAGAAGGAGGACAGGTGACCAATCTGCCCACACTTCCAGCAAGATGGTTTTCGCCCGGTCACCACGACCGGCATTTTCCGGCCGCAATAGTCCAAGCAGTTGGGGACACCGGAAGGCATCTTGATCCATCAATATATCAAACATCCATCCCCCGTTCAGGTTGTCGGATGAGGCCGCCAATATTTGGCCATATTTCTTTAAATAGGACGCCAGATGTTCACCGGCAACCTGAGGAGGGAACCCTCATATACTGCTACCGTGGTCCTCCTTCGGCCTTCATATATTGTCCTGATTGTGTCGTTAGTGATCAATTCCTTGCTCACTACTTCCAAGCAATCTTCAGGTGAGGGTAGCAGTACGTCCCACGTGAGAAAACCCGGTCCTCTTATAACTCTTTGGGGCTTAACCCCTAGGGACACCAGTGTTCGAATCACTGTGTCTTTCGTGGAGCGACAAATTTTGCGCGTACGCTTGTCCACTCACGAAGACCGACACCATACTTTTTTCAAATCCTTGTAATTCCTGGGGTTTTCCAAAAGTCCGTCATCTTTCAAAAGATGATCGAAACCTTTAGCCCTCTCCAGAACTCCAAAATGTTTATAATGCAACTCGGTGGGGACTTCCAACAACAGGGCGATTCCCGGCCTCAGCATCCTTCGTATTGTCATTCTTATTCTTTTCGGTACTTGAAGTCTTCTGGCCTTTCTCGGCCACCATATTCTTGGTCACATTTTTCGGAAGATAGGATAAGCTTCCTCATCTTTATCCGGCGGGTCTCTTAAAAGGCGGCTCAAAATTCAGTTTCTTTTTTAAACGACCGACCTGAGTCGGCCATTTTTCAATTCCAAATCACCAGGAAACAATTATTTTTTCTCCCCTGGGACCAAATAGGGGAATGGGGAGGGGGAAAAGGGGGGGGAATGGAGGGGGGTTTATACAAATTAACCTTGCAGACAATAAAGACAAACGGCAAACAAATCAGCAAACAGATTGGCCTTTAGTGGCCAAAATATAATAACAATATCCTTTTTTTTTAAAAGGAAATTAACCTCTTGAGAGGTTTAACAAACAACCAATAAACTTATTGTACAAATGTATGCGTAACTTAAAATATGTAACAGAAATAGGACACGTAAAGAGTTGCCTAAAGGCTACTCGCAAACGGGAGGGGCTGAAAAGGCAAAGGAGGAAAACAAACAGTTAAATGATCAAGCCAATATCAACAACAAAATAAAGATACTATTAAAATTTAAATTTTTTTTTTTTTTTTTTTTTTAATAAAAATAAATCTGGCACTTAAGACCAAATGAAAAATGAAAAGAGAAAATAAAAAGAAAACGGCCGACTCAAAACAAAACAAATATGGCCGCCAAAAAATACGAAAATAAAATACAAAAAGCTAGAACAAAATAAAATAAAACAACAAAGAAAGAAAACGAAAAATAAAATAAAATAAACTTATCGGTACAAAGAAAGGTCTCTTGTGTACAAAATTCAGTCCAAATAAAAAATGTTTTCAACAAAAAGTCCAAGCTGAAACAAAGCAGAGGTCACAGTCGTAAAATGACAAAACCACGTCCAACAACAACTACACAGCAATTATTTATTTTTGTAAAAATCATTAAAAAATGCGGCACAAGGCCAAAATTGTGGGATGGGGAAGGCTGGTCTTCATCTTATTCATAATAACTTAGCTAGACTCACTCACTGACCCAAGCAGACAGTATAATATCCCTTACACCAAAACATCACAATCTTACGCCGTACCATTCTTACTACGAGCACCACAATGCCTCAATACACTATGAAAGTCTAATCAAACCCATATGTACACTCTATCTGTGGGGGGTGGGGAAATAACACTTAATATTGCAACCCCCAATGATTTTTTATAACTAATAAAAAACATATACAAAAACTAAACAAAAATTGATGTTAGTATTAAACCCCCCACAATCTCTATCCGTGACAGAAACATCAGTTAGCTGTTGAAATTTTAGCGGGGCTGGCAGATCTCAAACAGTCATACACACAACCACGCACACACACAAACACAATAACAATTACGAAAACAAACACACTCGAAACGAAAGATGCCCCTACCTCTACCAGGGAACTGTTATCTCTAATCACCTAAAAAGGGAAGGGCTGGGGAATTAAACCAAAAAAGAGAGGGCACAAAAAAAAAGGTTAAAAGTGGGGCCATGCCCATGTATACTCCAGCTAAGTTTAACCATCATTAAAACATAAAGACAAATTAAATTTTCAAACTATCCTACTTTCGGGAGGGGTCAAAAATGTTTAGCCCAGGATCTCAATATCCCGATGCCTAACCGTCATCAAAATGCCACTCCAAATCAGCTCCTTTCACTCGACAGATTCGCGCAAGATTTACCCACCTTTTGCCACCCTGATGGAGGGAGTCGTCGCCTTTCCGTCCTAATTTTGACTTTAAGCTGATGCTTAAAAACAAAAATCAGTTGGGAAGAGGAAAACTTCCTCGTCCCCATAGAATTCCTTCTGTCGCGTCGTCCAAATCACGACTCGCATAACACCCAGTAAGCATACGAACACATAATGCTCAGCCCTAGTCAACGACGGCACCACATTGCTACAAACAGAAGCGATACTCTCAGGACAAAGAACTTTCCACGCAGCATGCGAACCATGAAGTCTTCAAGCTACTTACACAACGGTACTACGACACTGCAATGAAAGAAGGCGTGAGACAAAAAGTTATCTCGACCACCGACCCACCGCAGCGAACGCAGTTTGGCGAAACAACCAAACCCGCTGCTTTAAGCTTCTTGCCGACCCAGACAGCCTTTCGTATCACCAGCCAGGTGAGGGATGCTTCGTTGTTTGTGGAGGCATTTCAACCCGGGCGCCCAAGGCCATATGGAGCGCGCCTCCTGCTTGTCAAACCGAGCTCGTCAATCAGATCATCAAGGAACGGCCCCCCTCACTAGCACCCGATATAATGCCCGAAGGGACAACGCCTTGACGCCAGAGAGGCCATCTGCTGCCCGTAAGAGAAAACTGAGTGCTCGCCGGCATTCACGATAGAAGGAGCATTCGCCTTTCGAGGTAAACGGCCGGCCTCTTCCTCGCACGAATGCACACTTTAGGATGGGAAGCTTTTGCGGGCATCTTCCTTCCAGAATTCACCATTCTCATCCACTTGCGAACACATTCGGTTCAGGAAGGCAATGCGAAGCGTATGTTGACGAATCTCAACGCTTGGCAATTCCCAGACCGCCCTCAGGAAGGATGGAGGCTACAGATCTCATGACACACCTTAGGAGCCTTGCCCTTCTCCCAGAGGAAGGAGTACAAGACCCTGACTAATAATATGGCACGGGAGGGAAGCACGAGAGTCGGTAAATATAATCGGGTAGATGTGTGAAACACACATTTTCTCCGCCCTCCCCTTTAAGGAAAGCTTCCTCAGAGACCACAGACGAACTGCAGCCTCTGCCTTTCCTTCTTGTACCTCCGACCAATTCATTTCCAACTGGAGATCCGGACCGAACCAGACGCCGAGAATCTTGACCGCCCGTCCGTCCAGTGGAAAGGCCCGGGAAGAGAAACTCCTCTCCACGCGCCTACAACCGCAAGCCGGGGAACAGACTTATCGCGGTTGATCTTGGGCCCCCGTCACCGTCTCATACCCTCTGATTTCCTTGCTGACTTCGTCAATCTCGCTCTGCTCGACACAAGAGCCGAAACGTCGTCAGCATAGGCAGAATACCTGGCCGAGGTGGTAGCACCAGGTAATGTAATCCCGCGAAGGACTCTGGATTCGCCTTTAACTTGCGAAGGAAAGGCTCCAACGCAAGAACGTAGAGCAAAGGGCGAGAGCGGACAACCTTGACGAAGAGAGCGAGTCAATAGAAAAGGTTCCGATCGTACTCCATTCACTTCACCAGCGCACCGGGGGACGCGTACAGAAGTCGGATCCAGGAGCGAAAATTGGGCCTGAAACCGGCAGCGGAAAGGGACAGACTCGAGAAAACGATGGTCAACCCTATCGAACGCCTTGGACTGATCTAAATTGATCAGCGCGGCTTCCGTGTCGACTTTCTCAATGATCAAGCGTACCAAATGAAGGTTGTCCTGAATAGTCCTACCTTCACAGCACAAGTCTGCTCGGGGCCAATCAGACTAGAGAGGACAGCCTGCAAACGGCTGGCTAAGATCTTGGCTAAAATCTTCAACTTGTATTTAACATCGTCGTCAGTCTGGAAGTTATCTATCGAATCCCCACCGTCCTTGCTTTTGCGCAGCAACTTGATCACACCCCTGGTGAAGCGTTGGGGTATAGACCCCTGCCTCATCCAGTTGTTGAAAATCAGTGCCAGCAAGGGAACAAGAACGGGCGACTGCCTCAAGTACAGTTCGTAAGGAAAGACCATCCAATCCCGGACTTGTCCCGCCAACCAGCTTGCCGCCTCCCAAATCTCAGCCTCTGTAACGGACTCGCACCCAGCCGCTTCAGCCGCCTCGGGAGGCGGGGAAGTCGGCCAAATAGGCATCGAACCGAGCAGTGCTCAGACCGGCTCCCTGGTGAACAGATCCTGAAAATAGTCACACGAAAAAGCCTCAACTATGCCCGCGTTTGTAGTCACGGTTCTCCCATCCGGCAATGTGACGCTTGCTGCAGGCGTTTTGCTAGCATTTCTCAATTCCTTCTGCACGCAATTCTGCGGCCATGTTCGTTGCCTCAGGAGACATTCTCTTTAACCTAGCCCTAACTACAAGAGCTTGGTCCTTCTTGATAAGCAAGGAGGCCTGCTCCGCCTCAGCTAAGGCTACGTCCCCACTAACACGGGATTTGATAGCCCGATCAACTTTGGCTTCTACTGCCGTTTGTGCTGCTAATCTTTCTAGATTGAGTCGACGGCTATATTCAGCAGCAAAACGATCTAATATTGGATTTCAAGGATCCTCACCATCATTCCCAACCACAGCCCCCGTCAATTCCCGCTTTATCGTTAGTTTCAACTGGTCCTGGAAATCTTGCTCTTCAAACAATGAACAGTTCAATTTCCTCATAACCAGCCAATTTAATCCTAGGCTTATCTAAGTTTACGCGAACCCGGACGAGCCTATGATCCGAGTAAACTATCGAATGAAAACCTCGGACAACCTAAGAGCCCTACATCGACTCTCTCCTCACTAAGACTCGGTCGACGAAGCTAGCACGCACCACCGTAGCCGAGCTGCCCCTATTAGTCCAAGTCCATACTATATCCTGGGGGGGGGGTAAGTTTGTCAGTACTTATCGACAAGATCGAACCCGTCGATAAAGTCCCGAAATGCTTTTACATCCGTTGTTAGCACCGATCTTTCCCCATGCGATCTATATCGGGGTCAAGGATTTGCATTCCAATCGCCCGCCAAAAACTACCCCGGACGAGATGTCGTCAAAAACGGCTCGGATCTGCCGAAACAAAGCAGGACGCTCCGCATGGACATTGGGCGCATAAACCCCAATGAGACGAAGAGACTTATCCTTTATAGTAACATCCAGCACACAAAGTCTGCCTGCCGGATCTGCGAAGACATGGGTACACGCCGCATTCAAGGACTTGCTCACTAGCCAGGAAACACCTCTCGAGCGTCCATCAAAAAACATGCTGAATAGAGGGCGAACCTCCTAGACAGTATATCCTCATGATCGCGAGTTGAAAACCGGGTCTCCTGTATACAACATATCCACACCGAGGCGCTGAAGATCACGGCTGAGACATCGCCCTGCGTGACTCTGATCTCAGCCCCGGCCATTTATGCTAGCTAACCAGAGAGGCCATTATCAGTCCGATTAGGGTTGAGGCACTGTACCAAACATCTCAGGGGACAGGATACCGACGGCCCGTCCCATTGGAGCTCGTCTATCTCAGTCTTGATAGTGCCATCATTGGACAGGCCACCAATATCCAGGGGGAATGTTAATTTTAAAGCTCTGTAAAGGGAAGGCAGAACAAAAATAGGGTCCTCCCAGAACAAAACTGATCCAAATTCCTCTGGTCATCGTTTGTGAAGTACACAATTGGAGGGCCCATCGGGATGGAGTCATTGGCCTCTCCAAGCATACTCCATACATGGCTCGACCCCGCACCAGATCTCACCACTGTCAAAAGTCTTTTGGCCTCTGGAAAGTTAAGTGGATCTTCAACATCTTTGTTTTTGATGCATTTACATTTCCACAATGTTTTGACTTTTTACATTGATTAATAGCCTTTTGGGCAGTGTCCTCTGAGACACGGCAAACATCCTGCCCCACATTAAAAGGAGGCTTTTTTTTCTTTTTTTTTCTCTTTGCCGCTTATTGTGTCCGGGCTTCTTTGCCTCTTAAATGAATCTTTAAGCGGGGATTGAGAAGGAGTCGGTGTTGGCGTGGGGGTAGCAGATACACTTGGGGAAGAAAGGGTAGAACTTAGCTGGGGATAAACCATGAGAAGTGGACTGAGAAGGGACAGGAGAAGGGGCTGAAGGGACTGGTGATGGTTTTTTAAATATGGTCATTTTGGAAGGGGGTGGGTCAAGGATTTTGTCATGGGAGGAGGTGCCATAATTCTTTGTGGAGGAGAAGTAGGGGCAGACACTGACGCTGCTGATGATTTCTTGGTCTTACTTGACTCTCTAGAGCCTTTGAGCTCTCTCAGTTTTTTAATCTTTCCCAGCTGGGCTCCGCCTGTTTTTGAATTTCCGTTAACGGAGCATCTTGGTGAACTGCCGGGACATCGCCCTTACTGCTGATAGAGGGAGTGGACTGTTGGTGTCATCCCTAGTGGCCTCAGGGGACTGAGGTCCCGCTGCTCGGCTCTTCCCTTTGCCTCTAGTAACGACACGCCATTCTCCGTCGTCTTTGTCCCAACTACCAGTGGCAGGCTTCAGAATTTGAGAGGATGGGGCCGAGACCCACCCGGGGTTTTTAAGTCCCTCGGACCGTGCCGCTACTAGGCCCGTTACAGGCGTTGCGGAACTACAATTTTCAGGCTTAGGGCATTTTGGTCGCCAGCGGCCGGAGCACCAGAGGCCTTCTTCTCTGGACAGAAGGAGGACAGGTGACCAATCTGCCCACACTTCCAGCAAGATGGTTTTCGCCTGGTCACTACGACCGGCATTTTCCGGCCGCAATAGTCCAAGCAGTTGGGGACGGACTTCGAAGGCATCTTGATCCATCAATATATCAAACATCCATCCCCCGTTCAGGTTGTCGGATGAGGCTGCCAATATTTGGCCATATTTAAATAGGACGCCAGATGTTCACCGGCAACCTGAGGAGGAACCTCATATACTGCTACCGTGGTCCTCCTTCGGCCTTCATATATTGTCCTGATTATTAGGTCGTTAGTGATCAATTCCTTGCTCACTACTTCCAAGCAATCTTCAGGTGAGGGTAGCAGTACGTCCCACGAGAAAACCCGGTCCTCTTATAACTCTTTGGGGCTTAACCCCTAGGGACACCAGTGTTCGAATCACTGGTGTCTTTCGTGGAGCGACAAATTTTGCGCGTACGCTTGTCCACCACGAAGACCGACACCATTCTTTTTTCAAACTTTTGTAATTCCTTGGGGTTTTCCAAAAGTCCGTCATCTTTCAAAAGATGATCAAAACCTTTAGCCCTCTCCAGAAACTCCGCAATGTTTATAATGCAACTCGGTGGGGACTTCCAACAACAGTGGGCGATTCCCTGGCCTCAGCATCCTTCGTATTGTCATTCTTATTCTTTTCGTGTACTTGAAGTCTTCTGGCCTTTCTCGGCCACCATATTCTTGGTCACATTTTTCGGAAGAGGGGATAAGCTTCCTCATCTTTATCCGGCGGCCCTTAAAAGAAGTGTCAAAAATTCAGTTTCTTTTTTTAAACGACCGACCTGAGTCGGCCATTTTTCAATTCCAAATCACCAGGAAATAAATTACATTTTTTCTCCTCCGTAACTAAATAGGGGAATGGGGAGGGGGGAAAAAGGGGGGGGAATGGAGGGGGTTTAAGGTACAAATTAACCTTGCAGACAATAAAGACAAACGGCAAACAAATCAAAGCAAACAGATTGGCCTTTAGCGGCCAAAATATAATAACAATATCCTTTTTTTTTTAAAAAAGGAAATTAACCTCTTGAGAGGTTTAACAAACAACCAATAAACTTATTACAATAAAATACAAAAGAATTTAAATATGTAACAGAAATAGGACACGCAAAGAGTTGCCTAAAGGCTACCTTCGCAAACGGGGAGGGGCTGAAAAAGGCAAAAAGGAGGAAAACAAACAGTTAAATGATCAGCTTTTGGTCAACAAATAAAATAAAAGATACTATTAACAAATTTTTTTTTTTTTTTTTTTTTTTTTTTAAATAAAAATAAATCTGGCACTTAAGACCAAATGAAAAATGAAAAGAGAAAAAATAAAAAGAAAAACGGCCGACCTAAACAAAAACAAATATGGCCGCCAAAAAATACGAAAATAAAATACAAAAAGCTAGAACAAAATAAAAATAAAACAACAAAGAAAGAAAACGAAAAATAAAATAAAAAATAAACTTATCGGTACAAAGAAAGGTCTCTTGTGTACAAAATTCAGTCCAAATAAAAAATGTTTTCAACAAAAAGTCCAAGCTGAAACAAAGCAGAGGTCAGAGCAGTCGTAAAATGACAAAAACCACGTCCAACAACAACTACACAGCAATTATTTATTTTTGTAAAAATTTACAAAAATGCGGCACAAGGCCAAAATTGTGGGGATGGGGAAGGCTGGTCTTCATCTGTCTTATAATAACTTAGCTAGACTCACTCACTGACCCAAGCAGACAGTATAATATCCCTTACACCAAAACATCACAATCTTACGTACCATTCTTACTACGAGCACCACAATGCCTCAATACACTCTATGAAAGTCTAACTAAACCCATATGTACAATTTGTCTGTGGGGGGTGGGGGAAATAACCACTAATATTGCAAACCCCAATGATTTTTATACAACGAATAAAAATATATACGTAAACTAAACAAAATTGATGTTAGTATTAAACCCCCACAATCTCTATCCGTGA
Source organism: Ascarosepion bandense (assembly GCA_037127315.1). Classification (NCBI taxonomy): domain Eukaryota; kingdom Metazoa; phylum Mollusca; class Cephalopoda; order Sepiida; family Sepiidae; genus Ascarosepion; species Ascarosepion bandense. The sequence continues at coordinate 30,595 of JBBBDQ010014977.1, forward strand.
CAGAAACATCAGTTAGCTGGGCGAAATTTTAGCGGGGGTTGGCAGATCTCAAACAGTCATACACACAACCACGCACACACACAAACACACACACCATGAAAATAAACACACTGAAACGAAAGATGCCCCGCCTCTACCAGGGAACTGTTATCTCTAATCACCTAAAAAGTGGGGAAGGGTTGGGGAATTAAACCAAAAAAGAGAGGGCACAAAAAAAATAAAAGTGGGGCCAATGCCCATGCATACCCTAGCTAAGTTTAACCATCATTAAAACATAAAAAGACAAATTAACTAAACTATCCTACTTTCGGGAGGGGTTGAAAATGTTTAGCCCAGGATCCCCAATATCCTGATGCCTAACCGTCATCAAAATGCCACTCCAAATCAGCTCCTTTCACTCGACAGATTCGCGCAAGATTTACCCACCTTTTGCCAAATTCTGATGGAGGGAGTCGTCGCCTTTCCGTCCTAATTTTGACTTTAAGCTGATGCTGTAAAAAAACAAAATCAGTTGGGAAGAGGAAAACTTCTCGTCCCCATAGAATTCCTTCTGTCGCGTCGTCCAAATCACGACTCGCATAACACCCAGTAAGCATACGAACACATAATGCTCAGCCCTAGTCAACGACGGCACCACATTGCTACAAACAGAAGCGACTTCCAGGACAAAGAACTTTCCAATGCAGCATGCGAACCGCGAAGTCTTCAAGCCACTTACACAACGGTACTACGACACCGCAATGAAAGAAGGCGTGAGACAAAGTCTCGACCACCGACCCACCGCAGCGAACGCAGTTTGGCGAAACAACCAAACCCGCTGCTTTAAGCTTCTTGCTGACCCAGACAGCCTTTCGTATCACCAGCCAGGTGAGGGATTACTTGCTGTTTGTGAGGCATTTCAACCCCGCGCCCAAGGCCATATGGAGCGCGCCTCCTGCTTCGTCAAACCGAGCTCGTCAATCAGATCATCACGAACGGCCCCCTCACTAGCACCCGATATAATGCCCGAAGGACAACGCCTGGACGCCAGAGAGGCCATCTGTCGCCTGCAAGAGAAACCGAGTGCTCGCCGGCATTCACGATAGAAGGAGCATTCGCCTCGAGGTAAACGGCCGGCCTTCTTCCTCGCACGAATGCACACTTCTTAGGGATGGGAAGCTTCTTTGCGGGCATCTTCCTTCCAGAATTCACCATTCTCATCCACTTGCGAACACATTCGGTCTAGGAAGGCAATGCGAAGCGTATGTTGACGAATCTCAACGCTTGGTATTCCCAGACCGCCCTCAGAAGGATGGAGGCTACAGATCTCGCGACACACCTTAGGAGCCTTGCCTTCTCCCCAGAGGAAGGAGTACAAGACCCTGACTAATGTCATTAATATGGCACACGGGAGTGGAAGCACAGAGAGTCGGTAAAGGAGAATCGGGTAGATGTGTGAAACACATACTTCCGCCCTCCCTTTAAGGAAAGCTCTCAGAGACCACAGACGAACTGCAGCCTCTGCCTTCTCTTGTACCTCCGACCACCCATTTCCAACTGAGATCCGGACCGAACCAGACGCCGAGAATCTTGACCGGCCCGTCCGTCCAGTGGAAAGGCCCGGGAAGAGAAACTCCCTTCCACGCGCCCAACCGCAAGCCAACAGACTTATCGCGGTTGATCTTGGCCCCTGTCACCGTCTCATACCCTCTGATTTCCTTGCTGACTTCGTCAATCTCGGCTCTGCTCGACACAAGAGCCGAAACGTCGTCAGCATAGGCAGAATACCTGGCCGAGGTGGTAGCACCAGGTAATGTAATCCCGCGAAGGACCGGATTCGCCTTTAACTTGCGAAGGAAAGGCTCCAACGCAAGAACGTAGAGCAAAGGCGAGAGCGGACAACCTTGACGAATAGAGCGAGTCAATAGAAAAGGTTCCGATCGTACTCCATTCACTTCCACCAGCGCACCGGGGGACGCGTACAGAAGTCGGATCCAGGAGCGAAAATTGGGCCCGAAACCGGCAGCGGAAAGGACAGACTCGAGAAAACGATGGTCAACTCTATCGAACGCCTTGGACTGATCTAAATTGATCAGCGCGGCTTCCGTGTCGACTTTCTCAATGATCAAGCGTACCAAATGGCTGCTGTCCTGAATAGTCCTACCCTTCACAGCACAAGTCTGCTCGGGGCCAATCAGACTAGAGAGGACAGCCTGCAAACGGCTGGCTAAGATCTTGGCTAAAATCTTCAACTCTGTATTTAACATCGTCAAAGGCCTGAAGTTATCTATCGAATCTCACTGTCCTTGCTTTTGCGCAGCAACTTGATCACACCCCTGGTGAAGCGTTGGGGTATAGACCCCTGCCTCATCCAGTTGTTGAAAATCAGTGCCAGCAAGGGAACAAGAACGGGCGACTGCCTCAAGTACAGTTCGTAAGGAAGACCATCCAATCCCGGAGACTTGTCCCGGCCAACCAGCTTAAGCGCCTCCCAAATCTCAGCCTCTGTAACGGGACTCGCACCCAGCCGCTTCAGCCGCCTCGAGGCGGGGGAAGTCGGCCAAATAGGCATCGAACTGAGCAGTGCTCAGACCGCCCTGGTGAACAGATCCTGAAAATAGTCACGAAAAGCCTCAACTATGCCCGCGTTTGTAGTCACGGTTCTCCCATCCGGCAATGTGACGCTTGCGATATGCCTTTTGCTAGCATTTCTCAATTCCTCTGCACGCAATTCTGCGGCCATGTTCGTTGCCTCAGGAGACATTCTCTTTAACCTAGCCCTAACTACAAGAGCTTGGTCCTTCTTGATAAGCAAGGAGGCCTGCTCCGCCCTAGCTAAGGCTACGTCCCCACTAACACGGATTTGATAGCTCGATCAACTTGGCTTCTACTGCCGTTTGTGCTGCTAATCTTTCTAGATTGAGTCGACGGCTATATTCAGCAGCAAACGATCTAATATTGATTTCAAGGATCCCCACCACTTATTCCCAACCACAGCCCCCGTCAATTCCCGCTTTATCGTTAGTTTCAACTGGTCCTGGAAATCTTGCTCTTCAAACAATGAACAGTTCAATTTCAGTAACCAGCCAATTTAATCCTAGTGGCTTATCTAAGTTTACGCGAACCCGGACGAGCCTATGATCCGAGTAAACTATCGAATGAAAACTTGGACAACCTAAGAGCCCTACATCGACTCTCTCCTCACTAAGACTCGGTCGACGAAGCTAGCACGCACCACCGTAGCCGAGCTGCCCCTATTAGTCCAAGTCCATACTATATCCCGGGGTGTTCCACTGGTACTTATCGACAAGATCGAACCTGTCGATAAAGTCCCGAAATGCTTTTACATCCGGGTTGTTAGTACCCGATCTTTCCCCTATGCGATCTATATCGGGGTCAAGGACGGCATTCCAATCGCCCGCTAAAACTACCCGACGAGATGTCGTCAAAAACGGCTCGATCTGCCGAAACAAAGCAGGATGCTCCGCATGGACATTGGGCGCATAAACCCCAATGAGACGAAGAGACTTATCCTTTATAGTAACATCCAGCACACAAAGTCTGCCTGCCGGATCTGCGAAGACATGGGTACACGCCGCATTCAAGGACTTGCTCACTAGCCAGAAACACCTCTCGAGCGTCCATCAAAACATGCTGAATAGAGGGCGAACCTCCTAGACAGTATATCCTCATGATCGCGAGTTGAAAACCGGGTCTCCTGTATACAACATACGTCCACACCGAGGCGCTGAAGATCACGGCTGAGACACGCCCTGCGTGACTCTGATCTCAGGCCCCGGCCATTTATGCTAGCTAACCAGAGAGCCATTATCAGTCCGATTAGGGCTGAGGCACTGTACCAAAAACATCTCAGGGGACAGGATACTGACGGCCCGTCCCATTGAGCCTTGGCCCATCTCAGTCTTGATAGTGCCATCATTGGACAGGCCACCAATATCCAGGGGGAATGTTAATTTTAAAGCTCTGTAAAGGGAAGGGTGAACAAAAATAGGGGTCCTCCCAGAACAAAACTGATCCAAATTCCTCTGGTCATCGTTTGTGAAGTACACAATTGGAGTGGCTCATCGGGATGGAGTCATTGGCCTCTCCAAGCATACTCCATACATGGCTCGACCCTGCACCAGATCTCACCACTGTCAAAAGTCTTTTGGCCTCTGAAAGTTAAGTGGATCTTCAACATCTTTGTTTTTGATGCATTTACATTTCCACAATGTTTTGACCTTTTTACATTGATTAATAGCCTTTTGGGCAGTGTCCTCCGAGACACGGCAAACATCCTGCCCCACATTAAAAGGAGGCTTTTTTTTTCTTTTTTTTTTTTCTTTGCCGCTTATTGTGTCCGCTTCTCTTTTTGCCTCTTAAAATGAATCTTTAAGCGGGGATTGAGAAGGAGTCGGTGTTGGCGTGGGGGTAGCAGATACACTTGGGGAAGAAAGGGTAGAACTAGCTGGGGATAAACCATGAGAAGGACTGGAGAAGGGACAGGAGAAGGGGTCAGCGGGACTGGTGATGGTTTTTTAAATATGGTCATTTTGGAAGGGTGGGTCAAGGATTTTGTCATGGGAGGAGGTGCCATAATTCTTTTTTGTGGAGGAGAAGTAGGGGCAGACACCGACGCTGCTGATGATTTCTTGGTCTTACTTGACTCTAGAGCCTTTTTGAGCTCTCTCAGTTTTTTAAATCTTTTCCCAGTTGGGCTCCGCCTGTTTTTGAATTTCCGTTAACGGAGCATCTTGGTGAACTGCCGGGACATCGCCCTTACTGCTGATAGAGGGAGTGGGACTGTTGGTGTCATCCTGTCACAGTGGCCTCAGGGGACTGAGGTCCCGCTGCTCGGCTCTTTCCCTTTGCCTCTAGTAACGACACGCCATTCTCCGTCAGCCTTGTCCTTAACCACACCAGTGGCAGGCTTCAGAATTTGAGAGGATGGGGGTCGAGACCCACCCGGGGTTTTTAAGTCCCCGGACTCGTGCCGCTACTAGGCCCGTTACAGGCGTTGCGGAACTACAATTTTCAGGCTTAGGGGTATTTTGGTCGCCAGCGGCCGGAGCACCAGAGGCCTTTCTCTGGACAGAAGGAGGACAGGTGACCAATCTGCCCACACTTCCAGCAAGATGGTTTTCGCCCGGTCACTACGACCGGCATTTTCCGGCCGCAATAGTCCAAGCAGTTGGGGACGGACTCGAAGGCATCTTGATCCATCAATATATCAAACATCCATCCCCCGTTCAGGTTGTCGGATGAGGCTGCCAATATTTGGCCATATTTCTTTAAATAGGACGCCAGATGTCTACCGGCAACCTGAGGAGGAACCTCATATACTGCTACCGTGGTCCTCCTTCGGCCTTCATATATTGTCCTGATTATTAGGTCGTTAGTGATCAATTCCTTGCTCACTACTTCCAAGCAATCTTCAGGTGAGTGCAGCAGCATGTCCAGCACGAGAAAACCCGGTCCTCTTATAACTCTTTGGGGCTTAACCCTAGGGACACCAGTGTTCGAATCACTGTGTCTTTCGTGGAGCGACAAATTTTGCGCGTACGCTTGTCCACCACGAAGACCGACAACGGCCTTTTTCAAACTTTTGTAATTCCCTGGGGGTTTTCCAAAGTCCGTCATCTTTCAAAAGATGATCGAAACCTTTAGCCCTCTCCAGAAACTCCGCAATGTTTATAATGCAACTCGGTGGGGACTTCAACAACAGGGCGATTCCCCTGGCCTCAGCATCCTTCGCATTAATAGCTCTTATTCTTTTCGGTACTTGAAGTCTTCTGGCCTTTCTCGCCACCATATTCTTGGTCACATTTTTCGGAAGAGGGGGATAAGCTTCTCATCTTTATCCGGCGGGCCCTTAAAAGGCGCCTCAAAATTCAGTTTCTTTTTAAACGACCGACCTGAGTCGGCCATTTTTCAATTCCAAATCACCAGGAAACAATTATATTTTTTTTCTCCTCCGTAACTAAATAGGGGAATGGGGAGGGGGGAAAAGGGGGGGGAATGGAGGGGGTTTATACAAATTAACCTTTGCAGACAATAAAGACAAACGGCAAACAAATCAAAGCAAACAGATTGGCCTTTAGCGGCCAAAATATAATAACAATATCCTTTTTTTTTAAAAAAGGAAATTAACCTCTTGAGAGGTTTAACAAACAACCAATAAACTTATTACAATAAAATACAAAAGAATTTAAAATATGTAACAGAAATAGGACACGCAAAGAGTTGCCCAAAGGCTACCTTCGCAAACGGGGAGGGGCTGAAAGGCAAAAGGAGGAAAACAAACAGTTAAATGATCAGTTTCTGGTCAACAAATAAAATAAAAGATACCGGGTTAACAAATTTTTTTTTTTTTTTTTTTTTTTTTTTTTTTTTTTTAAATAAAAATAAATCTGGCACTTAAGACCAAATGAAAAATGAAAAGAGAAAATAAAAAGAAAAACGGCCGACCTAAACAAAAACAAATATGGCCGCCAAAAAATACGAAAATAAAATACAAAAAGCTAGAACAAAATAAAATAAAACAACAAAGAAAGAAAACGAAAAATAAAATAAAATAAACTTATCGGTACAAAGAAAGGTCTCTGTGTACAAAATTCAGTCCAAATAAAAAATGTTTTCAACAAAAAGTCCAAGCTGAAAAAAACAAAGCAGAGGTCAGAGCAGTCGTAAAATGACAAAAACCACGTCCAACAACAACTACACAGCAATTATTTATTTTTGTAAAAATTTACAAAAATGCGGCACAAGGCCAAAATTGTGGGGATGGGGAAGGCTGGTCTTCATCTGTCTTATAATAACTGAAGCTAGACTCACTCACTGACCCAAGCAGACAGTATAATATCCCTTACACCAAAACATCACAATCTTACGTACCATTCTTACTACGAGCACCACAATGCCTCAATACACTCTATGAAAGTCTAACTAAACCCATATGTACAATTTGTCTGTGGGGGTGGGGGAAATAACACTTAATATTGCAACCCCAATGATTTTTATACAACGAATAAAAATATATACAAAAACCAAACAAAATTGATGTTAGTATTAACCCCCCACACTCTATCCGTGACAGAAACATCAGTTAGCTGGGCGAAATTTTAGCGGGGCTGGCAGATCTCAAACAGTCATACACACAACCACGCACACACACAACCACAATAACAATTACGAAAATAAACACACTCGAAACGAAAGATGCTCCGCCTCTACCAGGGAACTATTCCTAATCACCTAAAAAGTGGGGAAGGCTGGGGAATTAAACCAAAAAAGAGAGGGCACAAAAAAATAAAAGTGGGGCCAATGCCCATGCATACCCTAGCTAAGTTTAACCATCATTAAAACATAAAAAGACAAATTAACTAAACTATCCTACTTTCGGGAGGGGTTGAAAATGTTTAGCCCAGGATCCCCAATATCCTGATGCCTAACCGTCATCAAAATGCCACTCCAACCGCTCCTACCGGACAGATTCGCGCAAGATTTACCCACCTTTTGCCAAATTCTGATGGAGGGAGTCGTCGCTCTTCCGTCCTAATTTTGACTTTAAGCTGATGCTTAAAAACAAAATCAGTTGGGAAGAGGAAAAACTTCTCGTCCCCATAGAATTTCTTCTGTCGCGTCGTCCAAATCACGACTCGCATAACACCCAGTAAGCATACGAACACATAATGCTCAGCCCTAGTCAACGACGGCACCACATTGCTACAAACAGAAGCGACTTCCAGGACAAAGAACTTTCCATGCAGCATGCGAACCATGAAGTCTTCAAGCCACTTACACAACGGTACTACGACACTGCAATGAAAGAAGGTGTGAGACAAAGTCTCGACCACCGACCCACCGCAGCGAATGCAGTTTGGCGAAACAACCAAACCCGCTGCTTTAAGCTTCTTGCCGACCCAGACAGCCTTTCGTATCACCAGCCAGGTGAGGGATGCTTCGTTGTTTGTGAGGCATTTCAACCCGGGCGCCCAAGGCCATATGGAGCGCGCCTCCTGCTTCGTCAAACCGAGCTCGTCAATCAGATCATCACGAACGGCCCCCCTCACTAGCACCCGATATAATGCCCGAAGGGGACAACGCCTGGACGCCAGAGAGGCCATCTGTCGCCCGTAAGAGAAAACTGGAGTGCTCGCCGGCATTCACGATAGAAGGAGCATTCGCTCCGAGGTAAACGGCCGGCCTCTTCCTCGCACGAATGCACACTTCTAGGGATGGAAGCTTTTTTGCGGGTATCTTCCTTCCAGAATTCACCATTCTCATCCACTTGCGAACACATTCGGTCTAGGAAGGGCAATGCGAAGCGTATGTTGACGAATCTCAACGCTTGGCATTCCCAGACCGCCCTCAGAAGGATGGAGGCTACAGATCTCGCGACACACCTTAGGAGCCTTGCCTTCTCCCCAGAGGAAGGAGTACAAGACCCTGACTAATGTCATTAATATGGCACACGGGAGTGGAAGCACAGAGAGTCGGTAAAGGAGAATCGGGTAGATGTGTGAAACACATACTTCCGCCCTCCCCTTTAAGGAAAGCTTCCTCAGAGACCACAGACGAACTGCAGCCTCTGCCTTCTCTTGTACTCTCCTCCGACCAATTCATTTCCAACTGGAGATCCGGACCGAACCAGACGCCGAGAATCTTGACCGGCCCGTCCGTCCAGTGGAAAGGCCCGGGAAGAGAAACTCCCTTCCACGCGCCCAACCGCAAGCCAACAGACTTATCGCGGTTGATCTTGGCCCCTGTCACCGTCTCATACCCTCTGATTTCCTTGCTGACTTCGTCAATCTCGGCTCTGCTCGACACAAGAGCCGAAACGTCGTCAGCATAGGCAGAATACCTGGCCGAGGTGGTAGCACCAGGTAATGTAATCCCGCGAAGGACCGGATTCGCCTTTAACTTGCGAAGGAAAGGCTCCAACGCAAGAACGTAGAGCAAAGGCGAGAGCGGACAACCTTGACGAATAGAGCGAGTCAATAGAAAAGGTTCCGATCGTACTCCATTCACTTTCCACCAGCGCACCGGGGGGACGCGTACAGAAGTCGGATCCAGGAGCGAAAATTGTATTCGAAACCGGCAGCGGAAAGGACAGACTCGAGAAAACGAGGGTCAACCCTATCGAACGCCTTGGACTGATCTAAATTGATCAGCGCGGCTTCCGTGTCGACTTTCTCAATGATCAAGCGTACCAAATGAAGGTTGTCCTGAACAGTCCTACCCTTCACAGCACAAGTCTGCTCGGGGCCAATCAGACTAGAGAGGACAGCCTGCAAACGGCTGGCTAAGATCTTGGCTAAAAATCTTCAACTCTGTATTTAACATCGTCAAAGGCCTGAAGTTATCTATCGAATCCCCACCGTCCTTGCTTTTGCGCAGCAACTTGATCACACCCCTGGTGAAGCGTTGGGGTATAGACCCCTGCCTCATCCAGTTGTTGAAAATCAGTGCCAGCAAGGGAACAAGAACGCGACTGCCTCAAGTACAGTTCGTAAGGAAGACCACTCAATCCCGGAGACTTGTCCCGGCCAACCAGCTTAAGCGCCTCCCAAATCTCAGCCTCTGTAACGGGACCCTCGCACCTGTGCCGCTTCAGCCGCCTCGAGGCGGGGGAAGTCGGCCAAATAGGCATCGAACTGAGCAGTGCTCAGACCGGGCTCCTCAGAACAGATCCCGAAAATAGTCACGAAAAGCCTCAACTATGCCTGCGTTTGTAGTCACGGTTCTCCCATCCGGCAATGTGACGCTTGCGATATGCCTTTTGCTAGCATTTCTCAATTCCTCTGCACGCAATTCTGCGGCCATGTTCGTTGCCTCAGGAGACATTCTCTTTAACCTAGCCCTAACTACAAGAGCTTGGTCCTTCTTGGATAAGGAGGCCTGCTCCGCCCTAGCTAAGGCTACGTCCCCACTAACACGGGATTTGATAGCCCGATCAACTTTGGCTTCTACTGCCGTTTGTGCTGCTAATCTTTCTAGATTGAGTCGACGGCTATATTCAGCAGCAAACGATCTAATATTGGATTTCAAGGATCCCCACCACTTATTCCCAACCACAGCTCCCTGGTCAATTCCCGCTTTATCGTTAGTTTCCAACTGGTCCTGGAAATCTTGCTCTTCAAACAATGAACAGTTCAATTTCCAGTAACCAGCCAATTTAATCCTAGGCTTATCTAAGTTTACGCGAACCCGGACGAGCCTATGATCCGAGTAAACTATCGAATGAAAACTTGGACAACCTAAGAGCCCTACATCGACTCTCCTCACTAAGACTCGGTCGACGAAGCTAGCACGCACCACCGTAGCCGAGCTGCCCCTATTAGTCCAAGTCCATACTATATCCGTACTTATTTCGGTACTTATCGACAAAAGATCAACCTGTCGATAAAGTCCTGCAAATGCTTTTACATCCGGGTTGTTAGTACCCGATCTTTCCCCTATGCGATCTATATCGGGGTCAAGGACGGCAACCTGGGACCGCCCGCTAAAACTACCCGACGAGATGTCGTCAAAAACGGCTCGATCTGCCGAAACAAAGCAGGATCGCCTCCGCATGGACATTGGGCGCATAAACCCCAATGAGACGAAGAGACTTATCCTTTATAGTAACATCCAGCACACAAAGTCTGCCTGCCGGATTCGCGAAGACATGGGTACACGCCGCATTCAAGACTTGCTCACTAGCCAGGAAACACTCTTCTCGAGCGTCCATCAAAACATGCTGAATAGAGGGCGAACCTCCTAGACAGTATATCCTCATGATCGCGAGTTGAAAACCGGGTCTCCTGTATACAACATACATTCACACCGAGGCGCTGAAGATCACGGCTGAGACACGCCCTGCGTGACTCTGATCTCAGGCCCCGGCCATTTATGCTAGCTAACCAGAGAGCCATTATCAGTCCGATTAGGGTTGAGGCACTGTACCAAACATCTCAGGGGACAGGATACCGACGGCCTGTCCCATTGAGCCTTGGCCCATCTCAGTCTTGATAGTGCCATCATTGGACAGGCCACCAATATCCAGGGGGAATGTTAATTTTAAAGCTCTGTAAAGGGAAGGGTGAACAAAAATAGGGGTCCTCCCAGAACAAAACTGATCCAAATTCCTCTGGTCATCGTTTGTGAAGTACACAATTGGAGGGCTCATCGGGATGGAGTCATTGGCCTCTCCAAGCATACTCCATACATGTGGCTCGACCCCGCACCAGATCTCACCACTGTCAAAAGTCTTTTGGCCTCTGGAAAGTTAAGCGGATCTTCAACATCTTTGTTTTTGATGCATTTACATTTCCACAATGTTTTGACCTTTTTACATTGATTAATAGCTTCCTTTGGGCAGTGTCCCGAGACACGGCAAACATCCTGCCCCACATTAAAAGGAGGCTTTTTTTTCTTTTTTTTTCTTTGCTGCTTATTGTGTCCGGGCTTCTTTGCCTCTTAAATGAATCTTTAAGCGGGGATTGAGAAGGAGTCGGTGTTGGCGTGGGGGTAGCAGATACACTTGGGGAAGAAAGGGTAGAACTAGCTGGGGATAAACCATGAGAAGGGACTGGAGAAGGGACAGGAGAAGGGGCTGAAGGACTGGTGATGGTTTTTTAAATATGGTCATTTTGGAAGGGGTGTGTGGGTCAAGGATTTTGTCATGGGAGGAGGTGCCATAATTCTTTTTGTGGAGGAGAAGTAGGGGCAGACACTGACGCTGCTGATGATTTCTTGGTCTTACTTGACTCTGTGAGCCTTTTTGAGCTCTCTCAGTTTTTTAATCTTTTTCCTCTAGCCAGCTCCGCCTGTTTTTGAATTTCCGTTAACGGAGCATCTTGGTGAACTGCCGGGACATCGCCCTACTGCTGATAGAGGGAGTGGGACTGTTGGTGTCATCCCTAGTGGCCTCAGGGGACTGAGGTCCTGCTGCTCGGCTCTTCCCTTTGCCTCTAGTAACGACACGCCATTCTCCGTCGTCTTTGTCCTTAACCACACCAGTGGCAGGCTTCAGAATTTGAGAGGCTGGGGGCTGAGACCCACACCCGGGGTTTTTAAGTCCCCGGACCGTGCCGCTACTAGGCCCGTTACAGGCGTTGCGGAACTACAATTTTCAGGCTTAGGGGTATTTTGGTCGCCAGCGGCCGAGCACCAGAGGCTCTCTTCTCTGGACAGAAGGAGGGACAGGTGACCAATCTGCCCACACTTCCAGCAAGATGGTTTTCGCCTCGTCACTACGAATTGCGCTTCCGGCCGCAATAGTCCAAGCAGTTGGGGACGGACTCGAAGGCATCTTGATCCATCAATATATCAAACATCCATCCCCCGTTCAGGTTGTCGGATGAGGCTGCCAATATTTGGCCATATTTCTTTAAATAGGACGCCAGATGTTCACCGGCAACCTGAGGAGGAACCTCATATACCGCTACCGTGGTCCTCCTTCGGCCTTCATATATTGTCCTGATTATTAGGTCGTTAGTGATCAATTCCTTGCTCACTACTTCCAAGCAATCTTCAGGTGAGGGTAGCAGTACGTCCCACGTGAGAAAACCCGGTCCTCTTATAACTCTTTGGGGCTTAACCCCTAGGGACACCAGTGTTCGAATCACTGTGTCTTTCGTGGAGCGACAAATTTTTATGGGAAGCGTACGCTTGTCCACCACGAAGACTGACACCATTCTTTTTTTCAAACTTCTTGTAATTCTAAGCCTAAAGTCCGTCATCTTTCAAAAGATGATCGAAACCTTTAGCCCTCTCCAGAAACTCCGCAATGTTTATAATGCAACTCGGTGGGGACTTCCAACAACAGGGCGATTCCCCCGGCCTCAGCATCCTTCGTATTGTCATTCTTATTCTTTTCGTACTTGAAGTCTTCGTCTTTCTCGGCCACCATATTCTTGGTCACATTTTTCGGAAGAGGGGGATAAGCTTCCTCATCTTTATCCGGCGGGCCTCTTAAAGGCGGCTCAAAATTCAGTTTCTTTTTAAACGACCGACCCGAGTCGGCCATTTTTCAATTCCAATCACCAGGAAACAATTATATTTTTTCTCCTCCGTAACTAAATAGGGGAATGGGGAGGGGGGGAAAAAGGGGGGGGAATGGAGGGGGGTTTATACAAATTAACCTTGCAGACAATAAAGACAAACGGCAAACAAATCAAAGCAACAGATTGCCTTTAGCTGCCAAAAATATAATAACAATATCCTTTTTTTAAAAAGGAAATTAACCTCTTGAGAGGTTTAACAACAACCAATAAACTTATTACAATAAAATACAAAAAAGAATTTAAAATATGTAATAAATAGGGACACGCAAAGAGTTGCCTAAAGGCTACCTTCGCAAACGGGGAGGGGCTGAAAAGGCAAAAGGAGGAAAACAAACAGTTAAATGATCAGTTTCTGGTCAACAAATAAAATAAAGATACTATTAACAAATTTTTTTTTTTTTTTTTTTTTTTTTTTTTAAATAAAAATAAATCTGGCACTTAAGACCAAATGAAAAATGAAAAGAGAAAATAAAAAGAAAAACGGCCGACCCAAACAAAAACAAATATGGCCGCCAAAATAATACGAAAATAAAATACAAAAAGCTAGAACAAAATAAAAATAAAACAACAAAGCAAGAAAACAAAAAAATAAAATAAAAATAAACTTATCGGTACAAAGAAAGGTCTCTTGTGTACAAAATTCAGTCCAAATAAAAAATGTTTTCAACAAAAAGTCCAAGCTGAAACAAAGGAGAGGTCAGAGCAGTCGTAAAATGACAAAAACCACGTCCAACAACAACTACACTGCAATTATTTATTTTTGTAAAAATTTGCTAAAAAATGCGGCACAAGGCCAAAATAGTGGGGATGGGGAAGGCTGGTCTTCATCTGTCTTACATTAACTTAGCTAGACTCACTCACTGACCCAAGCAGACAGTATAATATCCCTTGCACCAAAACATCACAATCTTACGTACCATTCTTACTACGAGCACCACAATGCCTCAATACACTCCATGAAAGTCTAACTAAACCCGTATAAAATAATTTGTCTGTTGGGGGGTGGGGGAAATAACACTTAAAAATTGCAAACCCCAATGATTTTTATACAACGGAATGAAAATATATACAAAAAACTAAACAAAATTGATGTTAGTATTAAACCCCCACAATCTCTATCCGTGACAGAAACATCAGTTAGCTGGGCGAAATTTAGCGGGGCTGGCAGATCTCAAACAGTCATACACACAACCACGCACACACACAAACACAATAACAAATACGAAAATAAACACACTCGAAACGAAAGATGCCCCGCCTCTACCAGGGAACTGTTATCTCTAATCACCTAAAAAAGTGGGGAAGGGCTGGGGAATTAAACCAAAAAAGAGAGGGCACAAAAAAAATAAAAAGTGGGGCCAATGCCCATGCATACCCTAGCTAAGTTTAACCATCATTAAAACATAAAAAGACAAATTAACTAAACTATCCTACTTTCGGGAGGGGTTGAAAATGTTTAGTCCAGGAACCCCAATATCCCGATGCCTAACCGGCATCAAAATGCCACTCCAAATCAGCTCCTTTCACTCGACAGATTCGCGCAAGATTTACCCACCTTTTGCCAAATTCTGATGGAGGGAGCACGCCTTTCCGTCCTGATTTTTGACTTTAAGTCGATGCTTAAAAAACAAAATCAGTTGGGAAGAGGAAAACTTCTCGTCCCCATAGAATTCCTTCTGTCGCGTCGTCCAAATCACGACTCGCATAACACCCAGTAAGCATACGAACACATAATGCTCAGCCCTAGTCAACGACGGCACCACATTGCTACAAACAGAAGCGACTTCCGTGACAAAGAACTTTCCATGCGCAGCATGCGAACCATGAAGTCTTCAAGCCACTTACACAACGGTACTACGACACTGCAATGAAAGAAGGCGTGAGACAAAGTCTCGACCACCGACCTCACTGCGAGCGAACGCAGTTTGGCGAAACAACCAAACCCGCTGCTTTAAGCTTCTTGCCGACCCAGACAGCCTCTTTCGTATCACCAGCCAGGTGAGGATGCCTCGTTGTTTGTGAGGCATTTCAACCCGGGCGCCCAAGGCCATATGGAGCGCGCCTCCTGCTTCGTCAAACCGAGCTCGTCAATCAGATCATCCCGAACGGCTCCCCCCCTTCACTAGCACCCGATATAATGCCCGAAGGGACAACGCCTGGACGCCAGAGAGGCCATCTGTCGCCCGTAAGAGAAAACTGAGTGCTCGCCGGCATTCACGATAGAAGGAGCATCGCCCGGCGTAAACGGCCGCCTCTTCTCGCACGAATGCACACTTCTTAGGATGGGGAAGCTTTGCGGGCATCTTCCTTCCAGAATTCACCATTCTCATCCACTTGCGAACACATCTGGTCTAGGAAGGCAATGCGCGTATGTTGACGAATCTCAACGCTTGGCATTCCCAGACCGCCCTCAGAAGGATGGAGGCTACAGATCTCGCGACACACCTTAGGAGCCTTGCCTTCTCCCCAGAGGAAGGAGTACAAGACCCCACCAATGTCATTAATATGGCACACGGGAGTGGAAGCACAGAGAGTCGGTAAAGGAGAATCGGGTAGATGTGTGAAACACATACTTCCGCCCTCCCTTTAAGGAAGTCAGAGACCACAGACGAAACTGCAGCCTCTGCCTTCTCTTGTACCTCCGACCAATTCATTTCCAACTGGAGATCAGACCGAACCAGACGCCGAGAATCTTGACCGGCCCGTCCGTCCAGTGGAAAGGCCCGGAAGAGAACTTTCCACGCGCCCAACTGCAAGCCAACAGACTTATCGCGGTTGATCTTGGCCCCTGTCACCGTCTCATACCCTCTGATTTCCTTGCTGACTTCGTCGTCAATCTC
>JBBBDQ010014993.1:0-31344 GCA_037127315.1 Ascarosepion bandense
TTAAAATGCTTCCTCGACTAACAACAGTTAAAAGGCTTCCTCAACTAACAACAGTTAAAAGGCTTCCTCGACTAACAACAGTTAAAGGCTTCCTCGACTAACTACAGTTAAAAGGCTTCCTCGACTAACAACAGTTAAAAGGCTTCCTCGACTAACAACAGTTAAAAGGCTTCCTCAACTAACTACAGTTAAAAGGCTTCCTCGACTAACAACAGTTAAAGGCTTCCTCAACTAACAACTTGATTAAAAGGCTTCCTCGACTAACAACAGTTAAAAGGCTTCCTCGACTAACAACAGTTAAAAGGCTTCCTCAACTAACAACAGTTAAAAGGCTTCCTCAACTAACAACAGTTAAAAGGCTTCCTCGACTAACAACAGTTAAAAGGCTTCCTCAACTAACAACAGTTAAAAGGCTTCCTCGACTAACTACAGTTAAAAGGCTTCCTCGACTAACAACAGTTAAAAGGCTTCCTCGACTAACAACAGTTAAAAGGCTTCCTCGACTAACTACAGTTAAAAGGCTTCCTCGACTAACAACAGTTAAAAAGGCTTCCTCAACTAACAACAGTTAAAAGGCTTCCTCGACTAACAACAGTTAAAAGGCTTCCTCGACTAACAACAGTTAAAAGGCTTCCTCAACTAACAACAGTTAAAAGGCTTCCACTCAACTAACAACAGTTAAAAAGGCTTCCTCGACTAACAACAGTTAAAACTTCCTCAACTAACAACAGTTAAAAGGCTACCTCGACTAACAACAGTTAAAAAGGCTTCCTCGACTAACTACAGTTAAAAGGCTTCCTCAACTAACAACAGTTAAAGGCTTCCTCAACTAACAACAGTTAAAAGGCTTCCTCGACTAACAACAGTTAAAAGGCTTCCTCAACTAACAACAGTTAAAAGGCTTCCTCGACTAACAACAGTTAAAGGCTTCCTCGACTAACTACAGTTAAAAGGCTTCCTCGACTAACAACAGTTAAAAGGCTTCCTCGACTAACAACAGTTAAAAGGCTTCCTCGACTAACAACAGTTAAAAGGCTTCCTCGACTAACTACAGTTAAAAGGCTTCCTCAACTAACAACAGTTAAAAGGCTTACTCGACTAACAACAGTTAAAAGGCTTCCTCGACTAACAACAGTTAAAAGGCTTCCTCGACTAACAACAGTTAAAAGGCTTCCTCGACTAACAACAGTTAAAGGCTTCCTCGACTAACAACAGTTAAAAGGCTTCCTCGACTAACAACAGTTAAAAGGCTTCCTCGACTAACTACAGTTAAAAGGCTTCCTCAACTAACAACAGTTAAAAGGCTTCCTCGACTAACAACAGTTAAAAGGCTTCCTCGACTAACAACAGTTAAAAGGCTTCCTCAACTAACAACAGTTAAAAGGCTTCCTCGACTAACAACAGTTAAAAGGCTTCCTCGACTAACTACAGTTAAAAGGCTTCCTCGACTAACAACAGTTAAAAGGCTTCCTCGACTAACAACAGTTAAAGCTTCCTCGACTAACAACAGTTAAAAGGCTTCCTCGACTAACTACAGTTAAAAGGCTTCCTCGACTAACAACAGTTAAAAGGCTTCCTCAACTAACAACAGTTAAAAGGCTTCCTCGACTAACAACAGTTAAAAGGCTTCCTCGACTAACTACAGTTAAAAGGCTTCCTCGACTAACTACAGTTAAAAGGCTTCCTCAGCTAACAACAGTTAAAAGGCTTCCTCGACTAACTACAGTTAAAGAGCTTCCTCAACTAACAACAGTTAAAAGGCTTCCTCGACTAACTACAGTTAAAAGGCTTCCTCGACTAACTACAGTTAAAAGGCTTCCTCAACTAACAACAGTTAAAGGCTTCCTCGACTAACAACAGTTAAAAGGCTTCCTCGACTAACAACAGTTAAAGGCTTCCTCAACTAACAACAGTTAAAAGGCTTCCTCGACTAACAACAGTTAAAAGGCTTCCTCGACTAACAACAGTTAAAAGGCTTCCTCGACTAACAACAGTTAAAGAAACTTCCTCGACTAACAACAGTTAAAAGGCTTCCTCGACTAACTACAGTTAAAAGGCTTCCTCGACTAACAACAGTTAAAAGGCTTCCTCGACTAACAACAGTTAAAAAGCCCTCGACTAACAACAGTTAAAAGGCTTCCTCAACTAACAACAGTTAAAAGGCTTCCTCAACTAACAACGGTTAAAGGCTTCCTCGACTAACAACAGTTAAAAGGCTTCCTCGACTAACTACAGTTAAAAGGCTTCCTCGACTAACAACAGTTAAAAGGCTTCCTCGACTAACTACAGTTAAAAAGGCTTCCTCGAC
Source organism: Ascarosepion bandense (assembly GCA_037127315.1). Taxonomy (NCBI): domain Eukaryota; kingdom Metazoa; phylum Mollusca; class Cephalopoda; order Sepiida; family Sepiidae; genus Ascarosepion; species Ascarosepion bandense. The sequence continues at coordinate 2,309 of JBBBDQ010014993.1, forward strand.
TAACAACAGTTAAAAGGCTTCCTCTAACAACAGTTAAAGGCTTCCTCGACTAACTACAGTTAAAAGGCTTCCTCGACTAACAACAGTTAAAAGGCTTCCTCAACTAACAACAGTTAAAAGGCTTCCTCAACTAACAACAGTAGAAAGGCTTCCTCGACTAACAACAGTTAAAAGGCTTCCTCGACTAACTACAGTTAAAAGGCTTCCTCGACTAACAACAGTTAAAAGGCTTCCTCGACTAACTACAGTTAAAAGGCTTCCTCGACTAACAACAGTTAAAAGGCTTCCTCGACTAACTACAGTTAAAAGGCTTCCTCGACTAACAACAGTTAAAAGGCTTCCTCGACTAACTACAGTTAAAAGGCTTCCTCGACTAACAACAGTTAAAAGGCTTCCTCGACTAACTACAGTTAAAAGGCTTCCTCGACTAACAACAGTTAAAAGGCTTCCTCGACTAACAACAGTTAAAAGGCTTCCTCGACTAACAACAGTTAAAAGGCTTCCTCGACTAACTACAGTTAGAAAGGCTTCCTCGACTAACAACAGTTAAAAGGCTTCCTCGACTAACAACAGTTAAAAGGCTTCCTCGACTAACAACAGTTAAAAGGCTTCCTCGACTAACAACAGTTAAAAGGCTTCCTCGACTAACTACAGTTAAAAGGCTTCCTCGACTAACAACAGTTAAAAGGCTTCCTCGACTAACAACAGTTAAAGGCTTCCTCGACTAACAACAGTTAAAAGGCTTCCTCAACTAACAACGGTTAAAAGGCATCCTCAACTAACAACAGTTAAAAAGGCTTCCTCGACTAACAACAGTTAAAAGGCTTCCTCGACTAACTACGGTTAAAGGCTTCCTCGACTAACGCAACAGTTAAAAGGCTTCCTCGACTAACTACAGTTAAAGGCTTCCTCGACTAACAACAGTTAAAAGGCTTCCTCGACTAACTACAGTTAAAGGCTTCCTCGACTAACAACAGTTAAAAGGCTTCCTCGACTAACTACAGTTAAAGGCTTCCTCGACTAACAACAGTTAAAGAGCTTCCTCGACTAACTACAGTTAAAAGGCTTCCTCGACTAACAACAGTTAAAGAGCTTCCTCGACTAACAACAGTTAAAGGCTTCCTCGACTAACTACAGTTAAAAGGCTTCCTCGACTAACAACAGTTAAAAGGCTTCCTCGACTAACTACAGTTAAAGAGCTTCCTCAACTAACAACAGTTAAAAGGCTTCCTCAACTAACAACAGTTAAAAGGCTTCCTCGACTAACAACAGTTAAAAGGCTTCCTCGACTAACAACAGTTAAAAGGCTTCCTCAACTAACAACAGTTAAAGGCTTCCTCGACTAACAACAGTTAAAAGGCTTCCTCGACTAACTACAGTTAAAAGGCTTCCTCGACTAACAACAGTTAAAAGGCTTCCTCGACTAACAACAGTTAAAAGGCTTCCTCGACTAACTACGGTTAAAAAGGCTTCTCGACTAACAACAGTTAAAAAGGCTTCCTCGACTAACAACGGATTAAAGGCTTCCTCGACTAACAACAGTTAAAGGCTTCCTCAACTAACAACAGTTAAAAGGCTTCCTCGACTAACAACAGTTAAAAGGCTTCCTCGACTAACAACAGTTAAAAGGCTTCCTCGACTAACAACAGTTAAAAGGCTTCCTCGACTAACAACAGTTAAAAGGCTTCCTCGACTAACTACAGTTAAAAGGCTTCCTCGACTAACAACAGTTAAGGCTTCCTCGACTAACAACAGTTAAAAGGCTTCCTCGACTAACAACAGTTAAAAGGCTTCCTCAACTAACAACAGTTAAAAGGCTTCCTCAACTAACAACAGTTAAAGGCTTCCTCGACTAACAACAGTTAAAAGGCTTCCTCGACTAACAACAGTTAAAGGCTTCCTCGACTAACAACAGTTAAAGGCTTCCTCGACTAACAACAGTTAAAAGGCTTCCTCGACTAACAACAGTTAAAAGGCTTCCTCAACTAACAACAGTTAAAAGGCTTCCTCAACTAACAACAGTTAAAAGGCTTCCTCGACTAACAACAGTTAAAAGGCTTCCTCAACTAACAACAGTTAAGAGCTTCCTCGACTAACAACAGTTAAAAGGCTTCCTCGACTAACTACAGTTAAAGGCTTCCTCAACTAACAACCCAGTTAAAGGCTTCCTCAACTAACAACAGTTAAAAGGCTTCCTCGACTAACAACAGTTAAAAGGCTTCCTCAACTAACAACAGTTAAAAGGCTTCCTCGACTAACAACAGTTAAAAGGCTTCCTCGACTAACTACAGTTAAAAGGCTTCCTCGACTAACAACAGTTAAAAGGCTTCCTCGACTAACAACAGTTAAAAGGCTTCCTCGACTAACAACAGTTAAAAGGCTTCCTCAACTAACAACAGTTAAAAGGCTTCCTCAACTAACAACAGTTAAAAGGCTTCCTCGACTAACAACAGTTAAAAGGCTTCCTCGACTAACAACAGTTAAAGGCTTCCTCAACTAACAACAGTTAAAAGGCTTCCTCGACTAACAACAGTTAAAAGGCTTCCTCAACTAACAACAGTTAAAAGGCTTCCTCAACTAACAACAGTTAAAAGGCTTCCTCAACAACAACCCAGTTAAAAGGCTTCCTCGACTAACAACAGTTAAAAGGCTTCCTCGACTAACAACAGTTAAAAGGCTTCCTCAACTAACAACAGTTAAAGGCTTCCTCAACTAACAACAGTTAAAGGCTTCCTCGACTAACAACAGTTAAAAGGCTTCCTCGACTAACAACAGTTAAAAGGCTTCCTCAACTAACAACAGTTAAAAAGGCTTCCTCGACTAACAACAGTTAAAGGCTTCCTCAACTAACAACAGTTAAGGCTTCCTCGACTAACAACAGTTAAAGGCTTCCTCAACTAACAACAGTTAAAAGGCTTCCTCGACTAACAACAGTTAAAAGGCTTCCTCGACTAACTACAGTTAAAAGGCTTCCTCAACTAACAACAGTTAAAAGGCTTCCTCGACTAACAACAGTTAAAAGGCTTCCTCGACTAACAACAGTTAAAAGGCTTCCTCAACTAACAACAGTTAAAAGGCTTCCTCGACTAACAACAGTTAAAGGCTTCCTCGACTAACTACAGTTAAAAGGCTTCCTCAACTAACAACAGTTAAAAGGCTTCCTCAACTAACAACAGTTAAAAGGCTTCCTCGACTAACAACAGTTAAAGGCTTCCTCAACTAACAACAGTTAAAAGGCTTCCTCGACTAACAACAGTTAAAAGGCTTCCTCAACTAACAACAGTTAAAACCCTCGACTAACAACAGTTAAAGGCTTCCTCGACTAACTACAGTTAAAAGGCTTCCTCGACTAACAACAGTTAAAAGGCTTCCTCGACTAACAACAGTTAAAGGCTTCCTCGACTAACTACAGTTAAAAGGCTTCCTCGACTAACAACAGTTAAAAGGCTTCCTCGACTAACTACAGTTAAAAGGCTTCCTCAACTAACAACAGTTAAAAGGCTTCCTCGACTAACAACAGTTAAAAGGCTTCCTCGACTAACAACAGTTAAAAGGCTTCTAGAGCTAACAACAGTTAAAAGGCTTCCTCGACTAACAACAGTTAAAGAGCTTCCTCAACTAACAACAGTTAAAAGGCTTCCTCGACTAACAACAGTTAAAAGGCTTCCTCAACTAACAACAGTTAAAGAGCTTCCTCGACTAACAACAGTTAAAAGGCTTCCTCGACTAACTACAGTTAAAGGCTTCCTCGACTAACAACAGTTAAAAGGCTTCCTCGACTAACTACAGTTAAAAGGCTTCCTCAACTAACAACAGTTAAAAGGCTTCCTCGACTAACAACAGTTAAAGGCTTCCTCGACTAACTACCAGTTAAAAGGCTTCCTCAACTAACAACAGTTAAAAGGCTTCCTCGACTAACAACAGTTAAAAGGCTTCTCGACTAACAACAGTTAAAGGCTTCCTCAACTAACAACAGTTAAAAGGCTTCCTCGACTAACAACAGTTAAAAGGCTTCCTCAACTAACAACAGTTAAAAGGCTTCCTCAACTAACAACAGTTAAGGCTTCCTCAACTAACAACAGTTAAAAGGCTTCCTCGACTAACAACAGTTAAAAGGCTTCCTCGACTAACTACAGTTAAAGGCTTCCTCAACTAACAACAGTTAAAAGGCTTCCTCAACTAACAACAGTTAAAAGGCTTCCTCGACTAACAACAGTTAAAAGGCTTCCTCAACTAACAACAGTTAAAAGGCTTCCTCGACTAACAACAGTTAAAAGGCTTCCTCGACTAACTACAGTTAAAAGGCTTCCTCGACTAACAACAGTTAAAGGCTTCCTCGACTAACAGCAGTTAAAAGGCTTCCTCGACTAACAACAGTTAAAAGGCTTCCTCAACTAACAACAGTTAAAAGGCTTCCTCAACTAACAACAGTTAAAAGGCTTCCTCGACTAACAACAGTTAAAAGGCTTCCTCGACTAACAACAGTTAAAGGCTTCCTCAACTAACAACAGTTAAAAGGCTTCCTCGACTAACAACAGTTCAAAGGCTTCCTCAACAACAGTTAAAAGGCTTCCTCAACTAACAACAGTTAAAAGGCTTCCTCAACTAACAACAGTTAAAAGGCTTCCTCGACTAACAACAGTTAAAAGGCTTCCTCGACTAACAACAGTTAAAAGGCTTCCTCAACTAACAACAGTTAAAAGGCTTCCTCAACTAACAACAGTTAAAAGGCTTCCCTCGACTAACAACAGTTAAAAGGCTTCCTCGACTAACAACAGTTAAAGGCTTCCTCAACTAACAACAGTTAAAGGCTTCCTCGACTAACAACAGTTAAAAGGCTTCCTCAACTAACAACAGTTAAAAGGCTTCCTCGACTAACAACAGTTAAAAGGCTTCCTCAACTAACAACAGTTAAAAAGGCTTCCTCGACTAACAACAGTTAAAAGGCTTCCTCGACTAACTACAGTTAAAGGCTTCCTCAACTAACAACAGTTAAAAGGCTTCCTCTCGACTAACAACAGTTAAAGGCTTCCTCGTCTAACAACAGTTAAAAGGCTTCCTCAACTAACAACAGTTAAAAGGCTTCCTCGACTAACAACAGTTAAAAGGCTTCCTCGACTAACTACAGGTTAAGGCTTCCTCAACTAACAACAGTTAAAAGGCTTCCTCAACTAACAACAGTTAAAAGGCTTCCTCGACTAACAACAGTTAAAAGGCTTCCTCAACTAACAACAGTTAAAAGGCTTCCTCGACTAACAACAGTTAAAAGGCTTCCTCAACTAACAACAGTTAAAAGGCTTCCTCGACTAACAACAGTTAAAAGGCTTCCTCGACTAACTACAGTTAAAAGGCTTCCTCGACTAACAACAGTTAAAAGGCTTCCTCGACTAACAACAGTTAAAAGGCTTCCTCGACTAACTACAGTTAAAAGGCTTCCTCGACTAACAACAGTTAAAAGGCTTCCTCGACTAACTACAGTTAAAGGCTTCCTCAACTAACAACAGTTAAAAGGCTTCCTCGACTAACAACAGTTAAAAGGCTTCCTCGACTAACAACAGTTAAAAGGCTTCCTGCGACTAACAACAGTTAAAAGGCTTCTGCGACTAACAACAGTTTAAAGGCTTCCTCAACTAACAACAGTTAAAAGGCTTCCTCGACTAACAACAGTTAAAAGGCTTCCTCAACTAACAACAGTTAAGGAAGCTTCCTCGACTAACAACAGTTAAAAGGCTTCCTCGACTAACTACAGTTAAAAGGCTTCCTCGACTAACAACAGTTAAAAAAACTTCCTCGACTAACTACAGTTAAAAGGCTTCCTCAACTAACAACAAGTTAAAGAGCTTCTCGACTAACAACAGTTAAAAGGCTTCCTCGACTAACTACAGTTAAAAGGCTTCCTCAACTAACAACAGTTAAAAGGCTTCCTCGACTAACAACAGTTAAAGGCTTCCTCGACTAACAACAGTTAAAAGGCTTCCTCAACTAACAACAGTTAAAAGGCTTCCTCGACTAACAACAGTTAAAAGGCTTCCTCAACTAACAACAGTTAAAAGGCTTCCTCAACTAACAACAGTTAAAAGGCTTCCTCAACTAACAACAGTTAAAGGCTTCCTCAACTAACAGCAGTTAAAAGGCTTCCTCGACTAACAACAGTTAAAGGCTTCCTCAACTAACAACAGTTAAAAGGCTTCCTCGACTAACAACAGTTAAAGAGCTTCCTCAACTAACAACAGTTAAAAGGCTTCCTCGACTAACAACAGTTAAAAGGCTTCCTCGACTAACTACAGTTAAAAGGCTTCCTCGACTAACAACAGTTAAAAGGCTTCCTCGACTAACAACAGTTAAAAGGCTTCTCTCGACTAGCAGTTAAAGGCTTCCTCAACTAACAACAGTTAAAAGGCTTCCTCAACTAACAACAGTTAAAAGGCTTCCTCGACTAACAACAGTTAAAAGGCTTCCTCGACTAACAACAGTTAAAAGGCTTCCTCAACTAACAACAGTTAAAAGGCTTCCTCGACTAACAACAGTTAAAAGGCTTCCTCAACTAACAACGGTTAAGGCTTCCTCAACTAACAACAGTTAAAAGGCTTCCTCGACTAACAACAGTTAAAAGGCTTCCTCAACTAACAACAGTTAAAAGGCTTCCTCGACTAACAACAGTTAAAAGGCTTCCTCGACTAACTACAGTTAAAAGGCTTCCTCAACTAACAACAGTTAAAAGGCTTCCTCGACTAACAACAGTTAAAAGGCTTCCTCGACTAACAACAGTTAAAAGGCTTCCTCAACTAACAACAGTTAAAAGGCTTCCTCAACTAACAACAGTTAAAGGCTTCCTCAACTAACAACAGTTAAAAGGCTTCCTCGACTAACAACAGTTAAAAGGCTTCCTCAACTAACAACAGTTAAAGGCTTCCTCAACTAACAACAGTTAAAAGGCTTCCTCGACTAACAACAGTTAAAAGGCTTCCTCAACTAACAACAGTTAAAAGGCTTCCTCGACTAACAACAGTTAAAAGGCTTCCTCGACTAACTACAGTTAAAAGGCTTCCTCAACTAACAACAGTTAAAGGCTTCCTCGACTAACAACAGGTTAAAGGCTTCCTCGACTAACAACAGTTAAAAGGCTTCCTCAACTAACAACAGTTAAAAGGCTTCCTCAACTAACAACAGTTAAAAGGCTTCCTCGACTAACAACAGTTAAAGGCTTCCTCGACTAACAACAGTTAAAAGGCTTCCTCAACTAACAACAGTTAAAAGGCTTCCTCGACTAACAACAGTTAAAAAGGCTTCCTCAACTAACAACAGTTAAAAGGCTTCCTCGACTAACAACAGTTAAAGGCTTCCTCGACTAACAACAGTTAAAAGGCTTCCTCGACTAACAACAGTTAAAGGCTTCCTCAACTAACAACAGTTAAAAGGCTTCCTAGAGCTAACAACAGTTAAAAGGCTTCCTCGACTAACAACAGTTAAAAGGCTTCCTCAACTAACAACAGTTAAAAGGCTTCCTCAACTAACAACAGTTAAAAGGCTTCCTGCGACTAACAACAGTTAAAGGCTTCCTCGACTAACAACAGTTAAAAGGCTTCCTCAACTAACAACAGTTAAAGGCTTCCTCGACTAACAACAGTTAAAAGGCTTCCTCAACTAACAACAGTTAAAGGCTTCCTCAACTAACAACAGTTAAAAGGCTTCCTCGACTAACAACAGTTAAAAGGCTTCCTCAACTAACAACAGTTAAAAGGCTTCCTCGACTAACAACAGTTAAAAGGCTTCCTCGACTAACTACAGTTAAAAGGCTTCCTCAACTAACAACAGTTAAAAGGCTTCCTCGACTAACAACAGTTAAAAGGCTTCCTCGACTAACAACAGTTAAAAGGCTTCCTCAACTAACAACAGTTAAAAGAGCTTCCTCAACTAACAACAGTTAAAAGGCTTCCTCAACTAACAACAGTTAAAAGGCTTCCTCGACTAACAACAGTTAAAAGGCTTCCTCAACTAACAACAGTTAAAAGGCTTCCTCAACTAACAACAGTTAAAAGGCTTCCTCGACTAACAACAGTTAAAAGGCTTCCTCAACTAACAACAGTTAAAAGGCTTCCTCGACTAACAACAGTTAAAAGGCTTCCTCGACTAACTACAGTTAAAAGGCTTCCTCAACTAACAACAGTTAAAAGGCTTCCTCGACTAACAACAGTTAAAAGGCTTCCTCGACTAACAACAGTTAAAAGGCTTCCTCAACTAACAACAGTTAAAAGGCTTCCTCGACTAACAACAGTTAAAAGGCTTCCTCGACTAACAACAGTTAAAAGGCTTCCTCAACTAACAACAGTTAAAAGGCTTCACTCACCAACAGTTAAAGAGCTTCTCTCGACTAACTACAGTTAAAGGCTTCCTCAACTAACAACAGTTAAAAAAGGCTTCCTCGACTAACAACAGTTAAAAGGCTTCCTCGACTAACAACAGTTAAAGGCTTCCTCAACTAACAACAGTTAAAGAGCTTCCTCGACTAACAACAGTTAAAGAGCTTCCTCAACTAACAACAGTTAAAAGGCTTCCTCAACTAACAACAGTTAAAAAGGCTTCCTCGACTAACAACAGTTAAAAGGCTTCCTCAACTAACAACAGTTAAAGGCTTCCTCAACTAACAACAGTTAAAAGGCTTCCTCGACTAACAACAGTTAAAAGGCTTCCTCAACTAACAACAGTTAAGGCTTCCTCAACTAACAACAGTTAAAAGGCTTCTGCGACTAACAACAGTTAAAAGGCTTCCTCGACTAACAACAGTTAAAAGGCTTCCTCAACTAACAACAGTTAAAGGCTTCCTCAACTAACAACAGTTAAAAAGGCTTCCTCGACTAACAACAGTTAAAAGGCTTCCTCGACTAACAACAGTTAAAAGGCTTCCTCAACTAACAACAGTTAAAAGGCTTCCTCGACTAACAACAGTTAAAGAGCTTCCTCAACTAACAACAGTTAAAAAGGCTTCTCAACCTAACAACAGTTAAAGAGCTTCCTCGACTAACAACAGTTAAAGAGCTTCCTCAACTAACAACAGTTAAAAGGCTTCCTCGACTAACAACAGTTAAAAGGCTTCCTCGACTAACTACAGTTAAAAAGGCTTCCTCGACTAACAACAGTTAAAGAGCTTCCTCGACTAACAACAGTTAAAAGGCTTCCTCGACTAACAACAGTTAAAAGGCTTCCTCAACTAACAACAGTTAAAAGGCTTCCTCAACTAACAACAGTTAAAAGGCTTCCTCGACTAACAACAGTTAAAAGGCTTCCTCGACTAACAACAGTTAAAGGCTTCCTCAACTAACAACAGTTAAAAGGCTTCCTCAACTAACAACAGTTAAAAGGCTTCCTCGACTAACAACAGTTAAAAGGCTTCCTCGACTAACAACAGTTAAAAGGCTTCCTCGACTAACAACAGTTAAAAAGGCTTCCTCGACTAACTACAGTTAAGGCTTCCTCGACTAACAACAGTTAAAGGCTTCCTGCGACTAACAACAGTTAAAAGGCTTCCTCAACTAACAACAGTTAAAAGGCTTCCTCGACTAACTACAGTTAAAAAGGCTTCCTCGACTAACAACAGTTAAAAGGCTTCCTCAACTAACAACAGTTAAAAGGCTTCCTCAACTAACAACAGTTAAAAGGCTTCCTCGACTAACAACAGTTAAAAAGGCTTCCTCGACTAACAACAGTTAAAAGGCTTCCTCGACTAACAACAGTTAAAGGCTTCTCGACTAACTACAGTTAAAAGGCTTCCTCGACTAACAACAGTTAAAGGCTTCCTCGACTAACAACAGTTAAAAGGCTTCCTCAACTAACAACAGTTAAAAGGCTTCCTCGACTAACTACAGTTAAACGGCTTCCTCGACTAACAACAGTTAAAAGGCTTCCTCGACTAACAACAGTTAAAAGGCTTCCTCAACTAACAACAGTTAAAAGGCTTCCTCGACTAACAACAGTTAAAAGGCTTCCTCGACTAACAACAGTTAAAAGAGCTTCCTCGACTAACAACAGTTAAAAGGCTTCCTCGACTAACAACAGTTAAAGGCTTCCTCAACTAACAACAGTTAAAGGCTTCCTCAACTAACAACAGTTAAAAGGCTTCCTCGACCTAACTACAGTTAAAAGGCTTCCTCGACTAACTGATTAAAGAGCTTCCTCGACTAACAACAGTTAAAAACTATCAACTAACAACAGTTAAAAGGCTTCCTCAACTAACAACAGTTAAAAGGCTTCCTCGACTAACTACAGTTAAGGCTTCCCTCACGACTAACAACAGTTAAAAGGCTTCCTCGACTAACTACAGTTAAAAGGCTTCCTCAACTAACAACAGTTAAAAGGCTTCCTCAACTAACTACAGTTAAAAGGCTTCCTCGACTAACAACAGTTAAAAGGCTTCCTCAACTAACAACAGTTAAAGGCTTCCTCAACTAACAACAGTTAAAGGCTTCCTCGACCTTTCTAATTAAAGAAGCTTCCTCGACTAACAACAGTTAAAAGGCTTCCTCAACTAACTACAGTTAAAAGGCTTCCTCGACTAACAACAGTTAAAAGGCTTCCTCAACTAACTACAGTTAAAAGGCTTCCTCAACTAACAACAGTTAAAAGGCTTCCTCGACTAACTACAGTTAAAAGGCTTCCTCGACTAACTACAGTTAAAAGGCTTCCTCGACTAACTACAGTTAAAAAGGCTTCCTCAACTAACAACAGTTAAAAGGCTTCCTCGACTAACAACAGTTAAAAGGCTTCCTCGACTAACTACAGTTAAAAGGCTTCCTCGACTAACTACAGTTAAAAGGCTTCCTCGACTAACTACCGGTTAAAAGGCTTCCTCGACTAACAACAGTTAAAAGGCTTCCTCGACTAACAACAGTTAAAAGGCTTCCTCGACTAACTACAGTTAAAAGGCTTCCTCGACTAACTACAGTTAAAAGGCTTCCTCGACTAACTACAGTTAAAAGGCTTCCTCGACTAACTACAGTTAAAAGGCTTCTCACGACTAACAACAGTTAAAAGGCTTCCTCGACTAACTACAGTTAAAAGGCTTCCTCGACTAACAGCAGTTAAGGGGCTTCTACGACTAACTACAGTTAAAAGGCTTTAAGCTAACTACAGTTAAAAGGCTTCCTCGACTAACTACAGTTAAAAGGCTTCCTCGACTAACTACAGTTAAAAGGCTTCCTCGACTAACAACAGTTAAAAGGCTTCCTCGACTAACAACAGTTAAAAGGCTTCCTCGACTAACTACAGTTAAAAGGCTTCTGCGACTAACTACAGTTAAAAGGCTTCTCGACTAACTACAGTTAAAAGGCTTCCTCGACTAACTACAGTTAAAAGGCTTCCTGCGACTAACTACAGTTAAAAAGGCTTCCTCGACTAACAACAGTTAAAGGCTTCCTCAACTAACAACAGTTAAAAGGCTTCCTCAACTAACTACAGTTAAAAGGCTTCCTCAACTAACTACAGTTAAAGGCTTCCTCAACTAACTACAGTTAAAAGGCTTCCTCAATAACTACGGATTGAGAAGCCCTCAACTAACTACAGTTAAAAGGCTTCCTCGACTAACTACAGTTAAAAGGCTTCCTCGACCTAACAACAGTTAAAAGGCTTCTCCGACTAACTACAGTTAAAAGGCTTCCTCGACTAACTACAGTTAAAAGGCTTCCTCGACTAACAACAGTTAAAAGGCTTCCTCAACTAACTACAGTTAAAAGGCTTCTCCGACTAACTACAGTTAAAAGGCTTCCTCGACTAACAACAGTTAAAAGGCTTCCTCGACTAACTACAGTTAAAAGGCTTCCTCGACTAACTACAGTTAAAAGGCTTCCTCGACTAACAACAGTTAAAAGGCTTCCTCCGACTAACTACAGTTAAAAGGCTTCCTCGACCCAACTTTACGGATTAAAAGGCTTCCTCGACTAACAACAGTTAAAGAGGCTTCTCACGACTAACTACAGTTAAAAGGCTTCCTCGACTAACTACAGTTAAAAGGCTTCTGCGACTAACTACAGTTAAAAGGCTTCTCGACTAACTACAGTTAAAAGGCTTCCTCGACTAACAACAGTTAAAAGGCTTCCTCGACTAACTACAGTTAAAAGGCTTCCTCGACTAACTACAGTTAAAAGGCTTCCTCGACTAACTACAGTTAAAAGGCTTCCTCGACTAACTACAGTTAAAAGGCTTCCTCGACTAACAACAGTTAAAAGGCTTCCTCGACTAACTACAGTTAAAAGGCTTCCTCGACTAACTACAGTTAAAAGGCTTCCGCTAACAACAGTTAAAAGGCTTCCTCGACTAACTACAGTTAAAGGCTTCCTCGACTAACTACAGTTAAAGGCTTCCTCGACTAACTACAGTTAAAAGGCTTCCTCGACTAACTACAGTTAAAAGGCTTCCTCAACTAACAACAGTTAAAAGGCTTCCTCGACTAACTACAGTTAAAAAACCCTCGACTAACTACAGTTAAAGGCTTCCTCAACTAACAACAGTTAAAAGGCTTCCTCAACTAACTACAGTTAAAGAGCTTCTCGACTAACAACAGTTAAAAGGCTTCCTCAACTAACAACAGTTAAAAGGCTTCCTCAACTAACTACAGTTAAAAGGCTTCCTCAACTAACTACAGTTAAAGGCTTCCTCAACTAACTACAGTTAAAGGCTTCCTCAACTAACTACAGTTAAAAGGCTTCCTCGACTAACTACAGTTAAAAGGCTTCCTCGACTAACTACAGTTAAAAGGCTTCCTCAACTAACAACAGTTAAAAGGCTTCCTCGACTAACTACAGTTAAAAGGCTTCCTCGACTAACAACAGTTAAAGGCTTCCTCAACTAACAACAGTTAAAAGGCTTCACCTCCAACTAACTACAGTTGAAGCTTCCTCAACTAACTACAGTTAAAAGGCTTCCTCAACTAACTACAGTTAAAAGGCTTCTCCGACTAACAACAGTTAAAAGGCTTCCTCGACTAACAACAGTTAAAAGGCTTCCTCGACTAACTACAGTTAAAAGGCTTCCTCGACTAACAACAGTTAAAAGGCTTCCTCGACTAACAACAGTTAAAAGGCTTCCTCAACTAACTACAGTTAAAAGGCTTCCTCAACTAACTACAGTTAAAAGGCTTCCTCGACTAACTACAGTTAAAAGGCTTCCTCGACTAACAACAGTTAAAAGGCTTCCTCGACTAACTACAGTTAAAACCCTCGACTAACTACAGTTAAAAGGCTTCCTCAACTAACAACAGTTAAAAGGCTTCCTCGACTAACAACAGTTAAAAGGCTTCCTCGACTAACTACAGTTAAAGGCTTCCTCGACTAACTACAGTTAAAAGGCTTCCTCGACTAACTACAGTTAAAAGGCTTCCTCGACTAACAACAGTTAAAAGGCTTCCTCGACTAACAACAGTTAAAAGGCTTCCTCGACTAACTACAGTTAAAAGGCTTCCTCGACTAACTACAGTTAAAAGGCTTCCTCGACTAACTACAGTTAAAAGGCTTCCTCGACTAACTACACGGTTAAAAGGCTTCCTCAACTAACAACAGTTAAAAGGCTTCCTCGACTAACAACAGTTAAAAGGCTTCCTCGACTAACTACAGTTAAAAGGCTTCCTCGACTAACTACAGTTAAAAGGCTTCCTCGACTAACTACAGTTAAAGGGCTTCCTCGACTAACTACAGTTAAAAGGCTTCCTCGACTAACTACAGTTAAAAGGCTTCCTCGACTAACTACAGTTAAAAGGCTTCCTCGACTAACTACAGTTAAAAGGCTTCCTCGACTAACTACAGTTAAAAGGCTTCCTCGACTAACTACAGTTAAAAGGCTTCCTCGACTAACTACAGTGGAAACTTCCTCATTCTAACTACAGTTAAAAGGCTTCCTCGACTAACTACAGTTAAAAGGCTTCCTCGACTAACTACAGTTAAAAGGCTTCCTCAACTAACAACAGTTAAAAGGCTTCCTCGACTAACAACAGTTAAAGAGCTTCCTCAACTAACAACAGTTAAAAGCTTCCTCAACTAACAACAGTTAAAAGGCTTCCTCAACTAACAACAGTTAAAAGGCTTCCTCGACTAACAACAGTTAAAGGCTTCCTCAACTAACTACAGTTAAAAGGCTTCCTCAACTAACAACAGTTAAAAGGCTTCCTCAACTAACAACAGTTAAAGAGCTTCTCAACTAACAACAGTTAAAAGGCTTCCTCAACTAACAACAGTTAAAAGGCTTCCTCGACTAACAACAGTTAAAAGGCTTCCTCAACTAACAACAGTTAAAAGGCTTCCTCAACTAACAACAGTTAAAAGGCTTCCTCGACTAACAACAGTTAAAAGGCTTCCTCGACTAACTACAGTTAAAAGGCTTCCTCAACTAACTACAGTTAAAAGGCTTCCTCAACTAACTACAGTTAAAAGGCTTCCTCGACTAACTACAGTTAAAAGGCTTCCTCGACTAACAACAGTTAAAAGGCTTCCCTCGACTAACTACAGTTAAAAGGCTTCCTCGACTAACTACAGTTAAAAGGCTTCCTCAACTAACTACAGTTAAAAGGCTTCCTCGACTAACTACAGTTAAAAGGCTTCCTCGACTAACTACAGTTAAAAGGCTTCCTCGACTAACTACAGTTAAAAGGCTTCCTCGACTAACTACAGTTAAAAGGCTTCCTCGACTAACTACAGTTAAAAGGCTTCCCTCGACTAACTACAGTTAAAAGGCTTCCTCGACTAACTACAGTTAAAAGGCTTCCTCGACTAACTACAGTTAAAAGGCTTCCTCGACTAACTACAGTTAAAAGGCTTCCTCGACTAACTACAGTTAAAGAGCTTCCTCGACTAACTACAGTTAAAAGGCTTCCTCGACTATTTCTGATTAAAGAGCTTCCTCGACTAACTACAGTTAAAAGGCTTCCTCGACTAACTACAGTTAAAAGGCTTCCTCAACTAACAACAGTTAAAGGCTTCCTCGACTAACAACAGTTAAAAGGCTTCCTCAACTAACTACAGTTAAAAGGCTTCCTCAACTAACTACAGTTAAAGGCTTCCTCGACTAACAACAGTTAAAGGCTTCCTCAACTAACAACAGTTAAAAGGCTTC
Source organism: Ascarosepion bandense (assembly GCA_037127315.1). Classification (NCBI taxonomy): domain Eukaryota; kingdom Metazoa; phylum Mollusca; class Cephalopoda; order Sepiida; family Sepiidae; genus Ascarosepion; species Ascarosepion bandense. The sequence continues at coordinate 17,402 of JBBBDQ010014993.1, forward strand.
CTCAACTAACTACAGTTAAAAGGCTTCCTCGACTAACTACAGTTAAAAGGCTTCCTCGACTAACTACAGTTAAAAGGCTTCCTCAACTAACAACAGTTAAAAGGCTTCCTCGACTAACTACAGTTAAAGAGCTTCCTCGACTAACTACAGTTAAAAGGCTTCCTCGACTAACTACAGTTAAAAGGCTTCCTCGACTAACTACAGTTAAAAGGCTTCCTCGACTAACTACCAGTTAAAAGGCTTCCTCACGACTAACTACAGTTAAAAGGCTTCCTCAACTAACTACAGTTAAAAGGCTTCCTCAACTAACTACAGTTAAAAGGCTTCCTCGACTAACTACAGTTAAAAGGCTTCCTCACGACTAACTACAGTTAAAAGGCTTCCTCGACTAACTACAGTTAAAAGGCTTCCTCGACTAACTACAGTTAAAAGGCTTCCTCAACTAACAACAGTTAAAAGGCTTCCTCTGCGACTAACTACAGTTAAAAGGCTTCTCACGACTAACTACAGTTAAAAGGCTTCCTCAACTAACAACAATTGAAGGCTTCCTCACGACTAACAACAGTTAAAAAGGCTTCCTCAACTAACAACAGTTAAAAGGCTTCCTCAACTAACAACAGTTAAAAGGCTTCCTCAACTAACAACAGTTAAAAGGCTTCCTCGACTAACAACAGTTAAAAGGCTTCCTCAACTAACTACAGTTAAAAGGCTTCCTCAACTAACAACAGTTAAAAGGCTTCCTCAACTAACAACAGTTAAAAGGCTTCCTCAACTAACAACAGTTAAAGGCTTCCTCAACTAACAACAGTTAAAAGGCTTCCTCGACTAACAACAGTTAAAAGGCTTCCTCAACTAACAACAGTTAAAAGGCTTCCTCAACTAACAACAGTTAAAAGGCTTCCTCGACTAACAACAGTTAAAGGCTTCCTCGACTAACTACAGTTAAAGGCTTCCTCAACTAACTACAGTTAAAGGCTTCCTCAACTAACTACAGTTAAAAGGCTTCCTCGACTAACTACAGTTAAAAGGCTTCCTCGACTAACAACAGTTAAAAGGCTTCCTCGACTAACTACAGTTAAAAGGCTTCCTCGACTAACTACAGTTAAAAGGCTTCCTCAACTAACTACAGTTAAAAGGCTTCCTCGACTAACTACAGTTAAAAGGCTTCCCTCGACTAACTACAGTTAAAAGGCTTCCTCGACTAACTACAGTTAAAAGGCTTCTACGACTAACTACAGTTAAAAGGCTTCCTCGACTAACTACAGTTAAAAGGCTTCCTCGACTAACTACAGTTAAAAGGCTTCCTCGACTAACTACAGTTAAAAGGCTTCCTCGACTAACTACAGTTAAAGGCTTCCTCGACTAACTACAGTTAAAAGGCTTCCTCGACTAACTACAGTTAAAAGGCTTCCTCGACTAACTACAGTTAAAAGCCTTCCTCGACTAACTACAGTTAAAAGGCTTCACCGACTAACTACAGTTAAAAGGCTTCCTCGACTAACTACAGTTAAAAGGCTTCCTCGACTAACAACAGTTAAAAGGCTTCCTCGACTAACTACAGTTAAAAGGCTTCCTCGACTAACTACAGTTAAAAGGCTTCCTCGACTAACTACCAGTTAAAGGCTTCCTCGACTAACTACAGTTAAAAGGCTTCCTCGACTAACTACAGTTAAAAGGCTTCCTCGACTAACTACAGTTAAAAGGCTTCCTCTCGACTAACTACAGTTAAAAGGCTTCCTCGACTAACTACAGTTAAAAGGCTTCCTCGACTAACAACAGTTAAAAGGCTTCCTCGACTAACTACAGTTAAAAGGCTTCTCACGACTAACTACAGTTAAAAGGCTTCCTCGACCAGCATGGATTAAAGAACTGCTAAAGCTAACTACAGTTAAAAGGCTTCCTCGACTAACTACAGTTAAAAGGCTTCCTCGACTAACTACAGTTAAAAGGCTTCCTCGACTAACTACAGTTAAAAGGCTTCCTCGACTAACTACAGTTAAAAGGCTTCCTCGACTAACTACAGTTAAAAGAGCTTCCTCGACTAACTACAGTTAAAGAGCTTCCTCACGACTAACTACAGTTAAAAGCACCCTCGACTAACTACAGTTAAAAGGCTTCCTCGACTAACAACAGTTAAAAGGCTTCCTCGACTAACTACAGTTAAAAGGCTTCCTCGACTAACTACAGTTAAAAGGCTTCCTCGACTAACTACAGTTAAAAGGCTTCCTCAACTAACAACAGTTAAAAGGCTTCCTCGACTAACTACAGTTAAAAGGCTTCCTCGACTAACAACAGTTAAAAGCTTCCTCAACTAACAACAGTTAAAGGCTTCCTCAACTAACTACAGTTAAGGCTTCCTCAACTAACTACAGTTAAAAGGCTTCCTCAACTAACTACAGTTAAAAGGCTTCCTCGACTAACAACAGTTAAAAGGCTTCTCGACTAACAACAGTTAAAAGGCTTCCTCGACTAACTACAGTTAAAAGGCTTCCTCGACTAACAACAGTTAAAAGGCTTCTGCGACTAACAACAGTTAAAAGGCTTCCTCAACTAACTACAGTTAAAAGGCTTCCTCAACTAACTACAGTTAAGAAGCTTCCTCGACTAACTACAGTTAAAAGGCTTCCTCGACTAACAACAGTTAAAAGGCTTCCTCGACTAACTACAGTTAAAAGGCTTCCTCGACTAACTACAGTTAAAAGGCTTCCTCAACTAACAACAGTTAAAGGCTTCCTCGACTAACAACAGTTAAAAGGCTTCCTCGACTAACTACAGTTAAAAGGCTTCTCACGACTAACTACAGTTAAAAGGCTTCCTCGACTTAACTACAGTTAAAAGGCTTCTCGACTAACAACAGTTAAAGGCTTCCTGCGACTAACAACAGTTAAAGAGCTTCCTCGACTAACTACAGTTAAAAGGCTTCCTCGACTAACTACAGTTAAAAGGCTTCCTCGACTAACTACAGTTAAAAGGCTTCTGCGACTAACTACAGTTAAAAGGCTTCCTCAACTAACAACAGTTAAAAGGCTTCCTCGACTAACAACAGTTAAAAGGCTTCCTCGACTAACTACAGTTAAAGAGCTTCCTCGACTAACTACAGTTAAAAGGCTTCCTCGACTAACTACAGTTAAAAGGCTTCCTCGACTAACTACAGTTAAAAGGCTTCCTCGACTAACTACAGTTAAAGAAGCTTCCTCGACTAACTACAGTTAAAAGGCTTCCTCGACTAACTACAGTTAAAAGAAAACTACTCTAACTACAGTTAAAAGGCTTCCTCGACTAACTACAGTTAAAAGGCTTCCTCGACTAACTACAGTTAAAGAGCTTCCTCGACTAACTACAGTTAAAAGGCTTCCTCGACTAACTACAGTTAAAGGCTTCCTCGACTAACTACAGTTAAAAGGCTTCCTCAACTAACAACAGTTAAAAGGCTTCCTCGACTAACAACAGTTAAAAGGCTTCCTCAACTAACAACAGTTAAAAGGCTTCCTCAACTAACAACAGTTAAAAGGCTTCCTCAACTAACAACAGTTAAAAGGCTTCCTCGACTAACAACAGTTAAAAGGCTTCCTCAATAACTACAGTTAAAGGCTTCCTCAACTAACAACAGTTAAAAGGCTTCCTCAACTAACAACAGTTAAAAGGCTTCCTCAACTAACAACAGTTAAAAGGCTTCCTCAACTAACAACAGTTAAAAGGCTTCCTCGACTAACAACAGTTAAAAGGCTTCCTCAACTAACAACAGTTAAAAGGCTTCCTCAACTAACAACAGTTAAAGGCTTCCTCGACTAACAACAGTTAAAAGGCTTCCTCGACTAACTACAGTTAAAAGGCTTCCTCAACTAACTACAGTTAAAAGGCTTCCTCAACTAACTACAGTTAAAAGGCTTCCTCGACTAACTACAGTTAAAAGGCTTCCTCGACTAACAACAGTTAAAAGGCTTCCTCGACTAACTACAGTTAAAAGGCTTCCTCGACTAACTACAGTTAAAGGCTTCCTCAACTAACTACAGTTAAAAGGCTTCCTCGACTAACTACAGTTAAAAGGCTTCCTCGACTAACTACAGTTAAAAGGCTTCCTCGACTAACTACAGTTAAAAGGCTTCCCTCGACTAACTACAGTTAAAAGGCTTCCTCGACTAACTACAGTTAAAAGGCTTCCTCGACTAACTACAGTTAAAAGGCTTCCTCGACTAACTACAGTTAAAAGGCTTCCTCGACTAACTACAGTTAAAGGCTTCCTCGACTAACTACAGTTAAAAGGCTTCCTCGACTAACTACAGTTAAAAGGCTTCCTCGACTAACTACAGTTAAAAGGCTTCCTCGACTAACTACAGTTAAAAGGCTTCCTCGACTAACTACAGTTAAAGGCTTCCTCGACTAACTACAGTTAAAAGGCTTCCTCAACTAACAACAGTTAAAAGGCTTCCTCGACTAACAACAGTTAAAAAACTATCAACTAACTACAGTTAAAAGGCTTCCTCAACTAACTACAGTTAAAAGGCTTCCTCGACTAACAACAGTTAAAAGGCTTCCTCAACTAACAACAGTTAAAAGGCTTCCTCAACTAACTACAGTTAAAAGGCTTCCTCGACTAACTACAGTTAAAAGGCTTCCTCGACTAACTACAGTTAAAAGGCTTCCTCAACTAACAACAGTTAAAGGCTTCCTCGACTAACTACAGTTAAAAGGCTTCCTCGACTAACTACAGTTAAAAGGCTTCCTCGACTAACTACAGTTAAAAGGCTTCCTCGACTAACTACAGTTAAAAGGCTTCCTCGACTAACTACAGTTAAAGAAACCCTCCAACTAACTACAGTTAAAAGGCTTCCTCAACTAACTACAGTTAAAAGGCTTCCTCGACTAACTACAGTTAAAAGGCTTCCTCGACTAACTACAGTTAAAAGGCTTCCTCGACTAACTACAGTTAAAAGGCTTCCCTCGACTAACTACAGTTAAAAGGCTTCCTCAACTAACAACAGTTAAAAGGCTTCCTCGACTAACTACAGTTAAAAGGCTTCCTCGACTAACTACAGTTAAAAGGCTTCCTCAACTAACAACAGTTAAAAGGCTTCCTCGACTAACAACAGTTAAAAGGCTTCCTCAACTAACAACAGTTAAAAGGCTTCCTCAACTAACAACAGTTAAAAGGCTTCCTCAACTAACAACAGTTAAAAGGCTTCCTCGACTAACAACAGTTAAAAGGCTTCCTCAACTAACTACAGTTAAAAGGCTTCCTCAACTAACAACAGTTAAAAGGCTTCCTCAACTAACAACAGTTAAAGGCTTCCTCAACTAACAACAGTTAAAAGGCTTCCTCAACTAACAACAGTTAAAAGGCTTCCTCGACTAACAACAGTTAAAAGGCTTCCTCAACTAACAACAGTTAAAAGGCTTCCTCAACTAACAACAGTTAAAAGGCTTCCTCGACTAACAACAGTTAAAGGCTTCCTGCGACTAACTACAGTTAAAAGGCTTCCTCAACTAACTACAGTTAAAAGGCTTCCTCAACTAACTACAGTTAAAAAGGCTTCCTCGACTAACTACAGTTAAAAGGCTTCCTCGACTAACAACAGTTAAAAGGCTTCCTCGACTAACTACAGTTAAAAGGCTTCCTCGACTAACTTCTGATTAAAAGGCTTCCTCAACTAACTACAGTTAAAAGGCTTCCTGCGACTAACTACAGTTAAAAGGCTTCTACGACTAACTACAGTTAAAAGGCTTCCTCGACTAACTACAGTTAAAAGGCTTCCTCGACTAACTACAGTTAAAAGGCTTCCTCGACTAACTACAGTTAAAAGGCTTCCTCGACTAACTACAGTTAAAAGGCTTCCTCGACTAACTACAGTTAAAAGGCTTCCTCGACTAACTACAGTTAAAAGGCTTCCTCGACTAACTACAGTTAAAAGGCTTCCTCGACTAACTACAGTTAAAAGGCTTCCTCGACTAACTACAGTTAAAAGGCTTCCTCGACTAACTACAGTTAAAAGGCTTCCTCGACTAACTACAGTTAAAGGCTTCCTCGACTAACTACAGTTAAAGGCTTCCTCAACTAACAACAGTTAAAGCTTCCTCGACTAACAACAGTTAAAGGCTTCCTCAACTAACTACAGTTAAAAGGCTTCCTCAACTAACTACAGTTAAAAGGCTTCCTCGACTAACAACAGTTAAAAGGCTTCCTCAACTAACAACAGTTAAAGGCTTCCTCAACTAACTACAGTTAAAAGGCTTCCTCGACTAACTACAGTTAAAAGGCTTCCTCGACTAACTACAGTTAAAAGGCTTCCTCAACTAACAACAGTTAAAAGGCTTCCTCGACTAACTACAGTTAAAAGGCTTCCTCGACTAACTACAGTTAAAAGGCTTCCTCGACTAACTACAGTTAAAAGGCTTCCTCGACTAACTACAGTTAAAAGGCTTCCTCGACTAACTACAGTTAAAAGGCTTCCTCGACTAACTACAGTTAAAAGGCTTCCTCGACAACTAACTACAGTTAAAAGGCTTCCTCGACTAACTACAGTTAAAAGGCTTCCTCGACTAACTACAGTTCAAAAGGCTTCCTCGACTAACTACAGTTAAAAGGCTTCCTCGACTAACTACAGTTAAAAGGCTTCCTCGACTAACTACAGTTAAAAGGCTTCCTCGACTAACAACAGTTAAAAGGCTTCCTCGACTAACTACAGTTAAAAGGCTTCCTCGACTAACTACAGTTAAAGGCTTCCTCGACTAACTACAGTTAAAAGGCTTCCTCGACTAACTACAGTTAAAAGGCTTCACCGACTAACTACAGTTAAAAGGCTTCCTCGACTAACTACAGTTAAAAGGCTTCCTCGACTAACTACAGTTAAAAGGCTTCCTCGACTAACTACAGTTAAAAGGCTTCCTCGACTAACAACAGTTAAAAGGCTTCCTCGACTAACTACGGTTAAAGGCTTCCTCGACTAACTACAGTTAAAAGGCTTCCTCGACTAACTACAGTTAAAAGGCTTCCTCGACTAACTACAGTTAAAAGGCTTCCTCGACTAACTACAGTTAAAAGGCTTCCTCGACTAACTACAGTTAAAAGGCTTCCTCGACTAACTACAGTTAAAAGGCTTCCTCGACTAACTACAGTTAAAAGGCTTCCTCGACTAACTACAGTTAAAAGGCTTCCTCGACTAACTACAGTTAAAAGGCTTCCTCGACTAACTACAGTTAAAAGGCTTCCTCGACTAACTACAGTTAAAAGGCTTCTGCGACTAACAACAGTTAAAAGGCTTCCTCGACTAACTACAGTTAAAAGGCTTCCTCGACTAACTACAGTTAAAAGGCTTCCTCAACTAACAACAGTTAAAAGGCTTCCTCGACTAACTACAGTTAAAAGGCTTCCTCGACTAACTACAGTTAAAAGGCTTCCTCGACTAACTACAGTTAAAAGGCTTCCTCGACTAACTACAGTTAAAAGGCTTCCTCGACTAACTACAGTTAAAAGGCTTCCTCGACTAACTACAGTTAAAAGGCTTCCTCAACTAACAACAGTTAAAGGCTTCCTCGACTAACTACAGTTAAAAGGCTTCCTCAACTAACAACAGTTAAAAGGCTTCCTCGACTAACTACAGTTAAAGGCTTCCTCGACTAACTACAGTTAAAAGGCTTCCTCGACTAACTACAGTTAAAAGGCTTCCCTCGACTAACTACAGTTAAAAGGCTTCCTCGACTAACTACAGTTAAAAGGCTTCCTCGACTAACTACAGTTAAAAGGCTTCTGCGACTAACTACAGTTAAAAGGCTTCCTCAACTAACAACAGTTAAAAGGCTTCCTCGACTAACTACAGTTAAAAGGCTTCCTCAACTAACAACAGTTAAAAGGCTTCCTCGACTAACTACGGTTAAAAGGCTTCCTCGACTAACTACAGTTAAAAGGCTTCCTCGACTAACTACAGTTAAAAGGCTTCCTCGACTAACTACAGTTAAAAGAAAGGCTTCTGCGACTAACTACAGTTAAAAGGCTTCCTCGACTAACTACAGTTAAAAGGCTTCCTCAACTAACAACAGTTAAGGCTTCCTCGACTAACTACAGTTAAAGGCTTCCTCGACTAACAACAGTTAAAAGGCTTCCTCGACTAACTACAGTTAAAAGGCTTCCTCGACTAACTACAGTTAAAAGGCTTCCCTCGACTAACTACAGTTAAAAGGCTTCCTCGACTAACTACAGTTAAAAGGCTTCCTCGACTAACTACAGTTAAAAGGCTTCCTCAACTAACAACAGTTAAAAGGCTTCTCGACTAACTACAGTTAAAAGGCTTCCTCGACTAACTACAGTTAAAAGGCTTCACTCACGACTAACTACAGTTAAAAGGCTTCCTCGACTAACTACAGTTAAAAGGCTTCCTCGACTAACTACAGTTAAAAGGCTTCCTCGACTAACTACAGTTAAAAGGCTTCCTCGACTAACTACAGTTAAAAGGCTTCCTCGACTAACTACAGTTAAAAGGCTTCCTCGACTAACTACAGTTAAAAGGCTTCTCGACTAACAACAGTTAAAAGGCTTCCTCGACTAACTACAGTTAAAAGGCTTCCTCGACTAACTACAGTTAAAAGGCTTCCTCAACTAACAACAGTTAAAGAGCTTCCTCGACTAACTACAGTTAAAAGGCTTCCTCGACTAACTACAGTTAAAAGGCTTCCTCGACTAACTACAGTTAAAAGGCTTCCTCGACTAACTACAGTTAAAAGGAAAGGCTTCCTCGACTAACTACAGTTAAAAGGCTTCCTCGACTAACTACAGTTAAAAGGCTTCCTCGACTAACTACAGTTAAAAGGCTTCCTCGACTAACTACAGTTAAAAGGCTTCCTCGACTAACTGGGATTAAAAGGCTTCCTCGACTAACTACAGTTAAAAGGCTTCCTCAACTAACAACAGTTAAAAGGCTTCCTCGACTAACTACAGTTAAAAGGCTTCCTCGACTAACTACAGTTAAAAGGCTTCCTGCGACTAACTACAGTTAAAAGGCTTCCTCGACTAACTACAGTTAAAAGGCTTCCTCGACTAACTACAGTTAAAAGGCTTCCTCGACTAACTACAGTTAAAAGGCTTCCTCAACTAACAACAGTTAAAAGGCTTCCTCGACTAACTACAGTTAAAAGGCTTCCTCAACTAACAACAGTTAAAAGGCTTCCTCGACTAACTACAGTTAAAAGGCTTCTACGACTAACAACAGTTAAAAGGCTTCCTCGACTAACTACAGTTAAAAGGCTTCCTCGACTAACTACAGTTAAAAGGCTTCCTCGACTAACTACAGTTAAAAGGCTTCCTCGACTAACTACAGTTAAAAGGCTTCCTCGACTAACTACAGTTAAAAGGCTTCCTCGACTAACTACAGTTAAAAGGCTTCCTCGACTAACTACAGTTAAAAGGCTTCCTCGACTAACAACAGTTAAAAGGCTTCCTCGACTAACTACAGTTAAAGGCTTCCTCAACTAACAACAGTTAAAAGGCTTCCTCGACTAACTACAGTTAAAGGCTTCCTCAACTAACTACAGTTAAAAGGCTTCCTCGACTAACTACAGTTAAAAGGCTTCCTCGACTAACTACAGTTAAAAGGCTTCCTCGACTAACTACAGTTAAAAGGCTTCCTCAACTAACAACAGTTAAAAGGCTTCCTCGACTAACTACAGTTAAAAGGCTTCCTCAACTAACTACAGTTAAAAGGCTTCCTCGACTAACTACAGTTAAAAGGCTTCCTCGACTAACTACAGTTAAAAGGCTTCCTCGACTAACTACAGTTAAAAGGCTTCCTCAACTAACTACAGTTAAAGGCTTCCTCGACTAACTACAGTTAAAGCTTCCTCGACTAACTACCAGTTAAAAAGCCCTCGACTAACTACAGTTAAAAGGCTTCCTCGACTAACTACAGTTAAAAGGCTTCCTCGACTAACTACAGTTAAAAGGCTTCCTCGACTAACTACAGTTAAAAGGCTTCCTCGACTAACTACAGTTAAAAGGCTTCCTCAACTAACAACAGTTAAAGGCTTCTCATTAACTACAGTTAAAGGCTTCCTCGACTAACTACAGTTAAAAGGCTTCCTCGACTAACTACAGTTAAAAGGCTTCCTCGACTAACTACGGATTAAAGAGCTTCCTCGACTAACAACAGTTAAAAGGCTTCCTCGACTAACTACAGTTAAAAGGCTTCCTCAACTAACAACAGTTAAAGGCTTCCTCGACTAACTACAGTTAAAAGGCTTCCTCAACTAACAACAGTTAAAAGGCTTCCTCGACTAACTACAGTTAAAAGGCTTCCTCAACTAACAACAGTTAAAAGGCTTCCTCGACTAACTACAGTTAAAAGGCTTCCTCGACTAACTACAGTTAAAAAGCTTCTCGACTAACTACAGTTAAAAGGCTTCTCGACTAACTACAGTTAAAAGGCTTCCTCGACTAACTACAGTTAAAAGGCTTCCTCGACTAACTACAGTTAAAAGGCTTCCTCGACTAACTACAGTTAAAAGGCTTCCTCGACTAACTACAGTTAAAAGGCTTCCTCGACTAACTACAGTTAAAAGGCTTCCTCGACTAACTACAGTTAAAAGGCTTCCTCGACTAACTACAGTTAAAAGGCTTCCTCGACTAACTACAGTTAAAAGGCTTCCTCGACTAACTTCAAGTTAAAAGGCTTCCTCGACTAACTACAGTTAAAAGGCTTCCTCGACTAACTACAGTTAAAAGGCTTCCTCGACTAACTACAGTTAAAAGGCTTCCTCGACTAACTACCCAGTTAAAAGGCTTCCTCGACTAACTACAGTTAAAAGGCTTCCTCGACTAACTACAGTTAAAAGGCTTCCTTCGACTAACTACAGTTAAAAGGCTTCCTCAACTAACAACAGTTAAAAGGCTTCCTCGACTAACTACAGTTAAAGGCTTCCTCGACTAACTACAGTTAAAAGGCTTCCTCGACTAACTACAGTTAAAAGGCTTCCTCGACTAACTACAGTTAAAAGGCTTCCTCGACTAACTACAGTTAAAAGGCTTCCTCGACTAACTACAGTTAAAAGGCTTCCTCAACTAACAACAGTTAAAGGCTTCCTCGACTAACTACAGTTAAAAGGCTTCCTCGACTAACTACAGTTAAAAGGCTTCCTCGACTAACTACAGTTAAAAGGCTTCCTCGACTAACTACAGTTAAAAGGCTTCCTCAACTAACAACAGTTAAAAGGCTTCCTCGACTAACTACAGTTAAAGGCTTCCTCGACTAACAACAGTTAAAAGGCTTCCTCGACTAACTACAGTTAAAGGCTTCCTCGACTAACTACAGTTAAAAGGCTTCCTCGACTAACTTCTGATTAAAAGGCTTCTCGACTAACTACAGTTAAAAGGCTTCCTCGACTAACTACAGTTAAAAGGCTTCCTCAACTAACAACAGTTAAAAGGCTTCCTCGACTAACTACAGTTAAAAGGCTTCCTCGACTAACTACAGTTAAAAGGCTTCCTCGACTAACTACAGTTAAAAGGCTTCCTCGACTAACTACAGTTAAAAAGGCTTCCTCGACTAACTACAGTTAAAAGGCTTCCTCGACTAACTACAGTTAAAAGGCTTCCTCGACTAACTACAGTTAAAAGGCTTCCTCGACTAACTACAGTTAAAAGGCTTCCTCGACTAACTACAGTTAAAAGGCTTCCTCGACTAACTACAGTTAAAAGGCTTCCTCGACTAACTACAGTTAAAAGGCTTCCTCGACTAACTACAGTTAAAAGGCTTCCTCGACTAACAACAGTTAAAAGGCTTCCTCGACTAACTACGGATTAAAAGGCTTCCTCGACTAACTACAGTTAAAAGGCTTCCTCAACTAACAACAGTTAAAAGGCTTCCCTCGACTAACTACAGTTAAAAGGCTTCTCGACTAACTACAGTTAAAAGGCTTCCTCGACTAACTACAGTTAAAGCTTCCTCGACTAACTACAGTTAAAAGGCTTCCTCGACTAACTACAGTTAAAAGGCTTCCTCGACTAACTACAGTTAAAAGGCTTCCTCGACTAACTACAGTTAAAAGGCTTCCTCGACTAACTACAGTTAAAAGGCTTCTCGACCTTTCTGATTAAAAGGCTTCCTCGACTAACTACAGTTAAAAGGCTTCCTCGACTAACTACAGTTAAAAGGCTTCCTCGACTAACTACAGTTAAAAGGCTTCCTCGACTAACTACAGTTAAAAGGCTTCCTCGACTAACTACAGTTAAAAGGCTTCCTCGACTAACTACAGTTAAAAGGCTTCTGCGACTAACAACAGTTAAAAGGCTTCCTCGACTAACTACAGTTAAAAGGCTTCCTCGACTAACTACAGTTAAAAGGCTTCCTCGACTAACTACAGTTAAAAGGCTTCTACGACTAACAACAGTTAAAAGGCTTCTCGACTAACTACAGTTAAAAGGCTTCCTCGACTAACTACAGTTAAAGGCTTCCTCGACTAACTACAGTTAAAAGGCTTCCTCGACTAACTACAGTTAAAAGGCTTCTCGACTAACTACAGTTAAAAGGCTTCCTCGACTAACTACAGTTAAAGCCACCGACTAACAACAGTTAAAGGCTTCCTCGACTAACTACAGTTAAAAGGCTTCCTCGACTAACTACAGTTAAAAGGCTTCCTCGACTAACTACAGTTAAAAGGCTTCCTCGACTAACTACAGTTAAAAGGCTTCCTCGACTAACAACAGTTAAAAGGCTTCCTCGACTAACTACAGTTAAAAGGCTTCCTGCGACTAACTACAGTTAAAAGGCTTCCTCGACTAACTACAGTTAAAAGGCTTCCTCGACTAACTACAGTTAAAAGGCTTCCTCGACTAACTACAGTTAAAAGGCTTCCTCGACTAACTACAGTTAAAAGGCTTCCTCGACTAACTACAGTTAAAAGGCTTCCTCGACTAACAACAGTTAAAAGGCTTCTCGACTAACTACAGTTAAAAGGCTTCCTCGACTAACTACAGTTAAAAGGCTTCCTCGACTAACTACAGTTAAAAGGCTTCCTCGACTAACTACAGTTAAAAGGCTTCCTCGACTAACTACAGTTAAAAAGGCTTCCTCGACTAACTACAGTTAAAAGGCTTCCTCGACTAACTACAGTTAAAAGGCTTCCTCGACTAACTACAGTTAAAAGGCTTCCTCGACTAACTACAGTTAAAAGGCTTCCTCGACTAACAACAGTTAAAAGGCTTCCTCGACTAACTACAGTTAAAAGGCTTCCTCGACTAACTACAGTTAAAAGGCTTCCTCGACTAACTACAGTTAAAAGGCTTCCTCGACTAACTACAGTTAAAAGGCTTCCTCGACTAACAACAGTTAAAGGCTTCCTCGACTAACTACAGTTAAAAGGCTTCCTCGACTAACTACAGTTAAAGGCTTCCTCGACTAACTACAGTTAAAGGCTTCCTCGACTAACAACAGTTAAAAGGCTTCCTCGACTAACTACAGTTAAAAGGCTTCCTCGACTAACTACAGTTAAAAGGCTTCCTCGACTAACTACAGTTAAAAGGCTTCTCGACTAACTACAGTTAAAAGGCTTCCTCGACTAACTACAGTTAAAAGGCTTCCTGCGACTAACTACAGTTAAAAAGCTTCCTCGACTAACTACAGTTAAAAGGCTTCCTCGACTAACTACAGTTAAAAGGCTTCCTCGACTAACTACAGTTAAAAGGCTTCCTCGACTAACTACAGTTAAAAGGCTTCCTCGACTAACTACAGTTAAAAGGCTTCCTCGACTAACTACAGTTAAAAGGCTTCCTCGACTAACTACAGTTAAAGGCTTCCTCGACTAACTACAGTTAAAAGGCTTCCTCGACTAACTACAGTTAAAGGCTTCCTCGACTAACTACAGTTAAAAAGGCTTCCTCGACTAACTACAGTTAAAGGCTTCCTCGACTAACTACAGTTAAAGAGCTTCCTCGACTAACTACAGTTAAAGAGCTTCCTCAA
>JBBBDQ010014998.1:0-13932 GCA_037127315.1 Ascarosepion bandense
ATATAATAAAATTTTAATAATGCTTTAACTTTAGGTTTTTCGACATACATATTAGGTGACCTTTGGTATGTATATAATGAAGACGTTTTTTTTTGGCAACGTTTAATCCGCTTTTCTGACATACATATTGCGGACCTTTGGTATACATAATAGTCTAATGTGCTCTTTAATAACGTTTAATCCATTTTCTGACATAATATTAGTGACCTTGGTATACATAATACTAATGTGTGCTCTTTAATAACGTTTAACTTATTTTCAATAAGGCGATATATTAGGTGACCTTTGGTATGCATAATAATTAATGTGCTCTTTAATAACGTTGAATTTATTTTCTGACATACATATTAGCTGACCTTTTTGTGGTATACATAATAATTAATGTGTAGTTTTAATAACGTTTAACTGTATTTGATACATATTAGGTGACCTCGTATGCATAATACCACGTTTCAATAACGTTTAACTTATTTTCTGACACATATATTAGCTAATCTTGGTATACATAATAATTAATGTGTGCTCTTTAATAACGTTTAACTTATTTTCTGACATACATATTAGTGACTCGGTATGCATAATAATTAATGTGTGCCTCTTTAATAACGTTTAATTTATTTGACACATAATAGTTGACCTTTGGTATACATAATAATTAATGTGTGCTCTTTAATAACGTTTAACTTATTTTCGACATACATATTAGCTGACCTTTGGTATACATAATAATTAATGTGTGCTCTTTTAATAACGTTTAACTTATTTTCTGACATACATATTAGGTGACCTTTATATATGACATAATTAATGTGCCTTTAATAACGTTTCCCCCCCCCCCCTAACTTGTTTTCTGGACATACATATTAGTCAATCTTGGGTATACATAATAATTAATGTGTGCTCTTTAATAACGTTTAACTTATTTAATATATTATTAGCTGACCTTTGGTATACATAATAACAATGTACTTCTTGAATTTCAATCGCTTAACTATTTAATATACATATTAGCCGACTCAAGGCATAATAATTAATGTGTGCTCTTTAATAATCGTTTAACTTATTAATATACATATTAGGTGACCTTTGAAAGGTATAATAATTAATGCAGTTTTAATAATGTTTAATTTATTTTCTTAATATACATATTAGGTGACCTTTGGTATGCATAATAATTAATTGTGTGCTCTTTAATAACGTTTAATTTACTTTATCATTATTATTAGGTGACCTTTTGGCATAAGTTAAATAATAATTAATGCAGTTTTAATAACGTTTAACTTATTTTCAACATACATAATAGCTAATCTTGCAGTACATATTAATTAATGTGTACTTTAATAACGTTTAACTTATTTTTCTGACATACATATTAGGTGACCTTTTTGGTATACAATAATTAATGTGTGCTCTTTAATGTTTTAACTATTTTCTGACATACATATTAGGTGACCTAAAAGGCGATAATAATTAGGTAAGTCAATAACGTTTCTTAACTTATTTTCTGACATACATATTAGCCAATCTCTTATATACATATTTAACAGCTAAAGCCTTTAATAACGTTTTAACTTATTTTCTGACATACATATTAGGTGACTCGGTATACAATATAATAATTAATGTGTGCTCTTTATTTTAACGTTTAATTTATTTTCTGACATACATATTAGCTGACCTTGCATACATAATAATGATGTGTGCTCTTTAATAACGTTTAATCTATTTTCTGAGGATATTATTAGGCATCCTTTATAGTGCATAAATAATTAATGTGTGCCTTTTTAATAACGTTTTTAATCTTGTTTTCTGACATACATATTATATGTATCTTGGTATGCATAATAATTAATGTAAAGTTTCCTTAATAACGTTTAATTTATTTCATAATATACATATTAGGTGACTCGGTATACATAATAATTAATGTGTGCTCTTTAATAACGTTTAATCATTTTCTAATATGACATATTAGCTGACCTTTGGTATACATAATAATTAATGTGCTCTTTAATAACGTTTAATCTTATTTTTCGACATACATATTAGGTGCATCTTATATACATAATAATTAATGTGTGCTCTTTAATAACGTTTAACTTATTTTTCTGACATACATATTAGGTGACCTTTGGTGTACATAATACCAATGTGCTCTTTAATAACGTTTAATTTATTTTCTGACATACATATTAGCTGACCTTTGGTATACATAATAATTAATGTGTGCTCTTTAATAACGTTTAACTTATTTTCTGACATACATATTAGGTGACCTCTTTGGTATACATAATAATTAATGTGTGCTCTTTAACAACGTTTAACTTATTTTCTGACATATATTAGCTGACCTTTGGTATACATAATAATTAATGTGTGCTCTTTAATACCGTTTAACTTATTTTCTGACATACATATTAGGATCTTTGCATACATAATAATTAATGTGCGTTCTTTAATAACGTTTAACTTATTTTCTGGAGATACATATTAGCTGACCTTTGGTATACATAATAATTAATGTGTGCTCTTTAATAACGTTTAACTTATTTTCTGACATACATATTAGGTGACCTTTGGTATACATAATAATTAATGTGTGCTCTTTAATAACGTTTAACTTATTTTCTGACATACATATTAGCTGACCTTTGGTATACATAATAATTAATGTGTGCTCTTTAATAACGTTTAACTTATTTCTTTCTGACATACATATTAGGTGACCTTTGGTATACATAATAATTAATGTGTGCTCTTTAATAACGTTTAACTTATTTTCTGACATACATATTAGGTGACCTTTGGTATACATAATAATTAATGTGTGCTCTTTAATAACGTTTAACTTATTTTCTACATACATATTAGGTGACCTCTTTTGGTATACATAATAATTAATGTGTGCTCTTTAATAACGTTTAACTTATTTTCTGACATACATATTAGGTGACCTTTGGTATGCATAATAATTAATGTGTGCTCTTTAATAACGTTTAACTTATTTTTCGACATACATATTAGGTGACCTTGGTATGCATAATAATTAATGTGTGCTCTTTTTAATAGCGTTTGAACTTATTTTCTGACATACATATTAGGTGAACTTTGGTATGCATATTAATTAATGTGTGCTCTTTAATAACGTTTAACTTATTTTCTGACATACATATTAGGTGACCTTGGTATACATAATAATTAATGTGTGCTCTTAATAGCGTTTAACTTATTTTTCGACATACATATTAGGTGAACTTTATATACATAATAATTAATGTGTGCTCTTTAATAGCGTTTAACTTATTTTCTGACATTATATTAGGTGGACCTTTGGTATACATATTAATTAATGTGTGCTCTTTAATAGCGTTTAACTTATTTTTCGACATACATATTAGGTGACCTTGGTATGCATAATAATTAATGTGCTCTTTAATAACGTTTAACTTATTTTCTGACATACATATTAGGTGACCTTGGTATGCATAATAATTAATGTGTGCTCTTTAATAGCGTTTAA
The DNA here is from genome assembly GCA_037127315.1 of Ascarosepion bandense. Lineage (NCBI taxonomy): Eukaryota > Metazoa > Mollusca > Cephalopoda > Sepiida > Sepiidae > Ascarosepion > Ascarosepion bandense. Next base: position 3,521 of record JBBBDQ010014998.1, read on the forward strand.
CTTATTTTCTGGACATACATATTAGGTGACCTTTGGTATGCATAATAATTAATGTGTGCTCTTTAATAACGTTTAACTTATTTTCTGACATACATATTAGGTGACCTTTGCATACATAATAATTAATGTGTGCTTCAATAACGTTTAACTTATTTTCTGACATACATATTAGGTGACCTTTGGTATACATAATAATTAATGTGTGCTCTTTAATAGCGTTTAACTTATTTTCTGACATACATATTAGCTGACCTTTGGTATACATAATAATTAACAGGTGCTCTTTAATAGCGTTTCTAACTTATTTTCTGACATACATTATTAGCTGACCTTTGGTATACATAATAATTAATGTGTGCTCTTTAATAACGTTTAACTTATTTTCTGACATACATATTAGGTGACCTTTGGTATGCATAATAATTAATGTGCTCTTTAATAGCGTTTAACTTATTTTCTGGACATACATATTAGTGACCTTTGGTATGCATAATAATTAATGTGTGCTCTTTAATAACGTTTAACTTATTTTCTGACATACATATTAGGTGACCTTTGGTATGCATAATAATTAATGGGTGCTCTTTTAATAACGTTTAACTTATTTTCTGACATACATATTAGGTGACCTTTGGTATGCATAATAATTAATGTGTGCTCTTTAATAGCGTTTAACTTATTTTCTGACATACATATTAGGTGACTCTAGTATGCATAATAATTAATGTGCGTTTTAATAACGTTTAACTTATTTTCTGACATACATATTAGGTGACCTTTGGTATGCATAATAATTAATGTGTGCTCTTTAATAGCGTTTAACTTATTTTCTGACATACATAATAGGGTGACCTTTGGTATGCATAATAATTAATGTGTGCTTCAATAACGTTTAACTTATTTTCTGACATACATATTAGGTGACCTTGGTATGCATAATAATTAATGTGTGCTCTTTAATAGCAAGTTTAACTTATTTTCACATACATATTAGGTGACCTTTTGGTATGCATAATAATTAATGTGTGCTCTTTAATAGCGTTTAACTTATTTTCTAATATACATATTAGGTGACCTTTGGTATGCATAATAATTAATGTGTGCTCTTTAATAACGTTTAACTTATTTTCTGACATACATATTAGGTGACCTTTGGTATGCATAATAATTAATGTGTGCTCTTTAATAGCGTTTAACTTATTTTTCGACATACATATTAGGTGACCTTTGGTATGCATAATAATTAATGTGTGCTCTTTAATAACGTTTAACTTATTTTCTGACATACATATTAGGTGACCTTGCATGCATAATAATTAATGTGTGCTCTTTATATTGTTTAATTATTTTGACATACATAATAGGTGACCTTGTAAAGTGCATAATAATTAATGTGTGCTCTTTAATAGCGTTTAACTTATTTTCTGACATATTAGGTGACCCTTGCATGTAATAATAACAATGTGCTCTTTAATAGCGTTTAACTTATTTTCGACATACATATTAGGTGACCTTGCATGCATAATAATTAATGTGTGCTCTTTAATAACGTTTAACTTATTTTCTTGTTACATATATTAGGTGGACCTTGTGTACACACTACACGTGTGCTCTTTAATAGCGTTTAACTTATTTTCTGACATACATATTAGGTGACCTTTGGTATGCATAATATCCAATGTGTGCTCTTTAATAGCGTTTAATTTATTTTCTGACATACATATTAGGTGACCTTTGGTATGCATAATAATTAATGTGTGCCTTTTTTAATAGCGTTTAACTTATTTTCTGACATACATATTAGGTGACCTTTGGTATGCATAATAATTAATGTGTGCTCTTTAATAACGTTTAACTTATTTTCTGACATACATATTAGGTGACCTTTGGTATGCATAATAATTAATGTGTGCTCTTTAATAGCGTTTAACTTATTTTCTGACATACATATTAGGTGACCTTTGGTATGCATAATACTTAATGTGTGCTCTTTAATAGAAGCGTTTAACTTATTTTCTCTGACATACATATTAGGTGACCTTGGTATGCATAATAATTAATGTGTGCTCTTTAATAACGTTTAACTTATTTTCTGACATACATATTAGGTGACCTTTGGTATGCATAATAATTAATGTGTGCTCTTTAATAAGTGTTTAACTTATTTTCTGACATACATATTAGGTGACCTTTGGTATGCATAATAATTAATGTGCTCTTTAATAACGTTTAATTTATTTCTCTGACATACATATTAGGTGACCTTTGGTATGCATAATAATTAATGTGTGCTCTTTAATAACGTTTAACTTATTTTCTGACATACATATTAGGTGACCTTTGGTATGCATAATAATTAATGTGTGCTCTTTAATAGCGTTTAACTATTTTCCACATACATATTAGGTGACCTTTGGTATGCATAATAATTAATGTGCTCTTTAATAGCGTTTAACTTATTTTCTGACATACATATTAGGTGACCTTTGGTATACATAATAATTAATGTGTGCTCTTTAATAGCGTTTAACTTATTTTCTGACATACATATTAGGTGACCTTTGGTATACATAATAATTAATGCTCTTTAATAGCGTTTAACTTATTTTCTGACATACATATTAGGTGACCTTGGTATACATAATAATTAATGTGTGCTCTTTAATAGCGTTTAACTTATTTTCTGACATACATATTAGGTGACCTTTGGTATGCATAATAATTAATGTGTGCTCTTTAATAGCGTTTAACTTATTTTTCGACATGGTTATTAGGTGACCTTTGGTATACATAATAATTAATGTGTGCTCTTTAATAGCGTTTAACTTATTTTCTGACATACATATTAGGTGACCTTGCATACATAATACTAATGTGTGCTCTTTAATAGCGTTTAACTTATTTTCTGACATACATATTAGGTGACCTTTGGTATGTATAATAATTAATGTGTGCTCTTTAATAGCGTTTAACTTATTTTCTGACATACATATTAGGTGACCTTTGGTATGCATAATAATTAATGTGTGCTCTTTAATAACGTTTAACTTATTTTCTTGGACATACATATTAGGTGACCTTTGGTATGCATAATAATTAATGTGTGCTCTTTTAATAGCGTTTAACTTATTTTCTGACATACATATTAGGTGACCTTTGGTATGCATAATAATTAATGTGTGCTCTTTAATAGCGTTTAACTTATTTTCTGACATACATATTAGGTGACCTTGGTATACATAATAATTAATGTGTGCTCTTTAATAGCGTTTAACTTATTTTCTGACATGTTATTAGTGACCTTTGGTATACATAATAATTAATGTGTGCTCTTTAATAGCGTTTAACTTATTTTCTGACATGGTTATTAGGTGACCTTTGGTATGCATAATAATTAATGTGCTCTTTAATAACGTTTAACTTACTTTTCTGACATACATATTAGGTGACCTTTGGTATGCATAATAATTAATGTGCTCTTTAATAGCGTTTAACTTATTTTCTGACATACATATTAGGTGACCTTTGGTATGCATAATAATTAATGTGTGCTCTTTAATAATGCCTTAACTTATTTTTCTGACATACATATTAGGTGACCTTTGGTATACATAATTAATGTGTGCTCTTTAATAGCGTTTAACTTATTTTCTGACATACATATTAGGTGACTCCTTGGTATACATAAGTCAATTAATGTGCTCTTTAATAGCGTTTAACTTATTTTCTGGACATACATATTAGGTGACCTTTATATACATAATAATTAATGTGTGCTCTTTAATAGTGTTTAATTTATTTTTCTGACATATTAGCTGACCTTTGGTATACATAATAATTAATGTGTGCTCTTTAATAGCGTTTAACTTATTTTCTGACATACATTAGCTGACCTTTGGTATACATAATAATTAATGTGTGCTCTTTAATAGCGTTTAACTTATTTTCTGACATACATATTAGGTGACCTTTGGTATGCATAATAATTACTGTGTGCTCTTTAATAGCGTTTAACTTATTTTCTGACATACATATTAGGTGACCTTTGGTATGCATAATACTTAATGTGTGCTCTTTTAATAACGTTTAACTTATTTTCTGACATACATATTAGGTGACCTTGTATATAATAATTAATGTGTGCTCTTTTTAATAGCGTTTAACTTATTTTCGACATACATATTAGGTGACCTTTGGTATACATAATAATTAATGTGCTCTTTAATAGCGTTTAATCCTATTTTCTGACATACATATTAGGTGACCTTTGGTATACATAATAATTAATGTGTGCCTTTTAATAGCGTTTAACTTATTTTCTGACATACATATTAGGTGACCTTTGGTATACATAATAATTAATGTGTGCTCTTTAATAGCGTTTAACTTATTTTCTGACATACATATTAGCTGACCTTTGGTATACATAATAATTAATGTGTGCTCTTTAATAGCGTTTAACTTATTTTCTGATACATATTAGGTGACCTTTGGTACATAATAATTAATGTGTGCTCTTTAATAGCGTTTAACTTATTTTCTGACATAAGCATATTAGGTGACCTTTGGTATACATAATAATTACCGTGCTCTTTAATAGCGTTTAACTTATTTTCTGACATACATATTAGGTGACCTTTGGTATACATAATAATTAATGTGTGCTCTTTAATAGCGTTTAACTTATTTTCTGACATACATATTAGGTGACCTTTGGTATACATAATAATTAATGTGTGCTCTTTAATAGCGTTTAACTTATTTTTCTGACATACATATTAGGTGGGATTCCTTGGTATACATAATAATTAATGTGTGCTCTTTAATAGCGTTTAACTTATTTTCTGACATATATATTAGGTGACCTTTGGTATACATAATAATTAATGTGTGCTCTTTAATAGCGTTTAACTTATTTTCTGACATACATATTAGGTGACCTTTGGTATACATAATAATTAATGTGTGCTCTTTAATAGCGTTTAACTTATTTGACATACATAGTGACCTTTGGTGCATAATAATTAATGTGTGCTCTTTAATAGCGTTTAACTTATTTTCTGACATACATATTAGCTGACCTTTGGTATACATAATAATTAATGTGTGCTCTTTAATAGCGTTTAACTTATTTTCTGACATACATATTAGCTGACCTTTGGTATACATAATAATTAATGTGTGCTCTTTGTTAGCGTTTAACTTATTTTCTGACATACATATTAGGTGACTCAGTATACATAATAATTAATGTGTGCTCTTTAATAGCGTTTAACTTATTTTCTGACATACATATTAGGTGACCTTTGGCATACATAATAATTAATGTGTGCTCTTTAATAGCGTTTAACTTATTTTCTGACATACATATTAGGTGACCTTGGTATACATAATAATTAATGTGTGCCTTAATAGCGTTTAACTTATTTTCTGACATACATATTAGGTGACCTTTATATGACATAATTAATGTGTGCTCTTTAATAGCGTTTAACTTATTTTCTGACATACATATTAGGTGACCTTTGGTATACATAATAATTAATGTGTGCTCTTTAATAGCGTTTAACTTATTTTCTGACATACATATTAGGTGACCTTTGGTATACATAATAATTAATGTGTGCTCTTTAATAGCGTTTAACTTATTTTCTGACATACATATTAGGTGACCTTTGGTATACATAATAATTAATGTGTGCTCTTTAATAGCGTTTAACTTATTTTCTGACATACATATTAGCTGACCTTTGGTATACATAATAATTAATGTGTGCTCTTTAATAGCGTTTAACTTACTTTCTGACATACATATTAGCTGACCTTTGGTATACATAATAATTAATGTGTGCTCTTTAATAGTTTAACTATTTTCTGACATACATATTAGGTGACCTTTGGTATGCATAATAATTAATGTGCTCTTTAATAGCGTTTAACTTACTTTTCTGACATACATATTAGGTGACCTTTGGTATGCATAATAATTAATGTGTGCTCTTTAATAACGTTTAACTTATTTTCTGACATACATATTAGGTGACCTTTGGTATACATAATAATTAATGTGTGCTCTTTAATAGCGTTTAACTTATTTTCTGACATACATATTAGGTGACCTTTGGTATACATAATAATTAATGTGCTCTTTAATAGTTATTTAACTTATTTTCTGACATACATATTAGGTGACCTTTGGTATACATAATAATTAATGTGTGCTCTTTAATAGCGTTTAACTTATTTTCTGACATACATATTAGGTGACCTTTGGTATATATAATAATTAATGTGTGCTCTTTAATAGCGTTTAACTTATTTCCTGACATACATATTAGCTGACCTTTGGTATACATAATAATTCAATGTGTGCTCTTTAATAGCGTTTAACTTATTTCTTTCGAGTATACATATTAGGTGACCTTTGGTATACATAATAATTAATGTGTGCTCTTTAATAGCGTTTAACTTATTTTCTGACATACATATTAGGTGACCTTTTTGGTATACATAATAATTAATGTGTGTTCTTTAATAGTTGCTAACTTATTTTCTGACATACATATTAGGTGACCTTGGGTATACATAATAATTAATGGTTTTTTAATAGCGTTTAACTTATTTTCTGACATACATATTAGGTGACCTTTGGTATACATAATAATTAATGTGTGCTCTTTAATAGCGTTTAATTTATTTTCTGACATACATATTAGCTGACCTTGGTAAAGTACATAATACCTAATGTGTGCTCTTTAATAGCGTTTAACTTATTTTCTGACATACATATTAGGTGACCTTTGGTATACATAATTAATGCGGTAGTTTTAATAGCGTTTAACTTATTTTCTGACATACATAGCTAGTGACCTTTGGTATACATAATAATTAATGTGTGCTCTTTAATAGCGTTTAACTTATTTTCTGACATACATATTAGGTGACCTTTGGTATACATAATAATTAATGTATGTGCTTCTTAATAGCGTTTAACTTATTTTCTGACATACATATTAGCTGACCTTTGGTATACATAATAATTAATGTGTGCTCTTTAATAGCGTTTAACTTATTTTCTGACATACATATTAGGTGACCTTTGGTATACATAATAATTAATGTGTGCTCTTTAATAGCGTTTAACTTATTTCTGACATACATATTAGGTGACCTTTGGTATGCATAATAATTAATGTGTGCTCTTTAATAACGTTTAACTTATTTTCTGACATACATATTAGGTGACCTTTGGTATACATAATAATTAATGTGTGCTCTTTAATAGCGTTTAACTTATTTTCTCTGACATACATATTAGGTGACCTTGCATACATAATAATTAATGTGTGCTCTTTAATAGCGTTTAACTTATTTTCTGACATACATATTAGGTGACCTTTGGTATACATAATAATTAATGTGTGCTCTTTAATAGCGTTTAACTTATTTTCTGACATACATATTAGCTGACTCCTTTTGGTATACATAATAATTAATGTGTGCTCTTTAATAACGTTTAACTTATTTTCTGACATACATATTAGGTGACCTTTGGTATGCATAATATTTAATGTGTGCTCTTTAATAGCGTTTAACTTATTTTCTGACATACATATTAGGTGACCTTTGGTATGCATAATAATTAATGTGTTCTTTAATAACGTTTAATTTATTTTCAGACATACATATTAGGTGACCTTTGGTATGCATAATAATTAATGTGTGCTCTTTAATATGTTTAATCTATTTTCTGACATAAGCATAGGTGACCTTTGGTATACATAATAATTAATGTGTGCTCTTTAATAGCGTTTAATCCATTTTCTGACATACATATTAGCTGACCTTTGGTATACATAATAATTAATGTGTGCTCTTTAATAACGTTTAACTTATTTTCTGACATACATATTAGGTGACCTTTGGTATGCATAATAATTAATGTGTGCTCTTTAATAGCGTTTTTAACTTATTTTCTGACATACATATTAGGTGACCTTTGGTATGCGTATAATAATTAATGTGTGCTCTTTAATAACGTTTAACTTATTTTCTGACATACATATTAGGTGACCTTTGGTATACATAATAATTAATGTGTGCTCTTTAATAGCGTTTAACTTATTTTCTCTGACATACATATTAGGTGACCTTGCATACATGACAATTAATGTGTGCTCTTTAATAGCGTTTAACTTATTTTCTGACATACATATTAGGTGACCTTTGGTATACATAATAATTAATGTGTGCTCTTTAATAGCGTTTAACTTATTTTCTGACATACATATTAGCTGACCTTTGGTATACATAATAATTAATAAAGTTTTAATAACGTTTAACTTATTTTCTTGATTATACATATTAGGTGACCTTTGGTATGCATAATAATTAATGTGTGCTCTCTTAATAGCGTTTAACTTATTTTCTGACATACATATTAGGTGACCTTTGGTATGCATAATAATTAATGTGTGCTCTTTAATAACGTTTAACTTATTTTCTGACATACATATTAGGTGACCTTTGGTATAAGATAAGTAATAATTAATGTGTGCTCTTTAATAACGTTTAACTTATTTTCGACATACATATTAGGTGACCTTTGGTATACATAATAATTAATGTGTGCTCTTTAATAGCGCTTAACTTATTTTTCTGACATACATATTAGGTGACCTTTGCATACATAATAATTAATGTGCTCTTTAATAGCGTTTAACTTATTTTCTGGACATACATATTAGGTGACCTTTGGTATACATAATAATTAATGTGTGCTCTTTAATAGCGTTTAACTTATTTTCTGACATACATATTAGGTGACCTTGCATACATAATAATTAATGTGTGCTCTTTAATAACGTTTAACTTATTTTCTGACATACATATTAGGTGACCTTTGGTATGCATAATAATTAATGTGTGCTCTTTAATAACGTTTAACTTATTTTCTTCGACATACATATTAGGTGACCTTTGGTATGCATAATAATTAATGTGTGCTCTTTAATAACGTTTAACTTATTTTCACGATACATATTAGGTGACCTTTGGTATGCATAATAATTAATGTGTGCTCTTTAATAACGTTTAACTTATTTTCTGACATACATATTAGGTGACCTTGGTATGCATAATAATTAATGTGTGCTCTTTAATAATCGCTTGAATCTCATTTTCTGACATACATATTAGGTGACTCCTTTTGCATGCATAATAATTAATGTGTGCTCTTTAATAACGTTTAACTTATTTTCTGACATACATATTAGGTGACCTTTGGTATGCATAATAATTAATGTGCTCTTTAATAACGTTTAACTTATTTTCTGACATACATATTAGGTGACCTTTGCATGCATAATAATTAATGTGTGCTCTTTAATAACGTTTAACTTATTTTCTTCGACATACATATTAGGTGACTCGGTATGCATAATAATTGTGTGTGCTCTTTAATAACGTTTAACTTATTTTCTGACATACATATTAGGTGACCTTTGGTATGCATAATAATTACTGTGTGCTCTTTAATAACGTTTAACTTATTTTCTGACATACATATTAGGTGACCTTTGGTATGCATAATAATTAATGTGCTCTTTAATAACGTTTAACTTATTTTCTGACATACATATTAGGTGACCTTTGGTATGCATAATAATTAATGTGTGCTCTTTAATAACGTTTAACTTATTTTCTGACATACATATTAGCTGACCTTTGGTATACATAATAATTAATGTGTTTCTTTAATAACGTTTAACTTATTTTCTGACATACATATTAGGTGACCTTTGTACATAATACTAATGTGTGCTCTTTAATAGCGTTTAACTTATTTTCTGACATACATATTAGGTGACCTGTATACATAATAATTAATGTGTGCTCTTTAATAACGTTTAACTTATTTTCTGACATACATATTAGGTGACCTTTTTGGTATGCATAATAATTAATGTGTGCTCTTTAATAACGTTTAACTATTTTTCGACATACATATTAGGTGACCTTGCATGTATATAATAATTAATGCGTGCTCTTTAATAGCGTTTAACTTATTTCTTTCAATATTTTCACATATTAGGTGACCTTTATATGCATAATAATTAATGTGCTCTTTAATAACGTTTAACTTATTTTCTGACATACATGCTATTAGGTGACCTTTGGTATGCATAATAATTAATGTGCTCTTTAATAACGTTTAACTTATTTTCTGACATACATATTAGGTGACCTTTGGTATACATAATAAATTTAATGTGTGTGCCTTTAATAACGTTTAACTTATTTTCATTACTATATTAGGTGACCTTTTGGTATACATAATAATTAATGTGTACTTAATAACGTTTAACTTATTTTCTGACATACATATTAGGTGACCTTTGGTATGCATAATT
>JBBBDQ010015000.1:0-12376 GCA_037127315.1 Ascarosepion bandense
GCTTGTGTACCTAACAGTTAAGTGAACAGAGACTAAGAAGGATAATAAAAAGGACACATTTCTAAGAGCTACAAGGATAGGAAGTTGTAGAGAACCATGATCAACTTCATTCTAAGGAGCTTCTGTGTAAATGAATAGCAGAACAGACTAAGAAGGATAATAAAAAAGACACATTTCTAAGAGCTACAAAGGATAGGAAGTTGTAGAGAAACCATGATCAACTTATCTAAGGAGCTTGTGTAAATGAATAGCAGAACAGAGACTAAGAAGGATAATAAAAAGACACATTTCTAAGAGCTACAAAGGACAGGAAGTTGTAGTGAGAACCATGATCAGACCCTATCTAAGGAGCTTGTGTAAATGAATAGCAGAACAGAGACTAAGGAAGGATAATAAAGACACATTTCTAAGAGCTACAAAGGATAGGAAGTTGTAGAGAACTATGACTAACTTATCTAAGGAGTTTGTGTAAATGAATAGCAGAACAGAGACTAAGAAGGATAATAAAAAGACAGACTAAGAGCTACAAAGGATAGGAAGTTGAGAACCATGATCAACTTATCTAAGGAGCTTGTGTAAATGAATAGCAGAACAGAGACTAAGAAGGATAATAAAAGACACATTTCTAAGAGCTACAAAGGATAGGAAGTTGCAGGGAACCATGACTTCAACTTATCTAAGGAGCTTGTGTAAATGAATAGCAGAACAGAGACTAAGAAGGGATAATAAAAAGACACATTTCTAAGAGCTACAAAGGATAGGAAGTTGTAGAGAACCATGATCAACTTATCTAAGGAGCTTGTGTAAATGAATAGCAGAACAGAGACTAAGAAGGGATAATAAAAAGACACATTTCTAAGAGCTACAAAAGGATAGGAAGTTGTAGAGAACCATGATCAACTTATCTAAGGAGCTTGTGTAAATGAATAGCAGAACAGAGACTAAGAAGGATAACAAAAAGACACATTTCTAAGAGCTACAAAGGATAGGAAGTTGTAGAGAACCATGATCAACTTATCTAAGGAGTTTACAAATGAATAGCAGAACAGAGACTAAGAAGGATAATAAAAAGACACATTTCTAAGAGCTACAAAGGATAGGAAGTTGTAGAAAGAGAGGAGAACCATGATCAACTTATCTAAGGAGCTTGTGTAAATGAATAGCAGAACAGAGACTAAGAAGGATAATAAAAAGACACATTTCTAAGAGCTACAAAGATAGAAGTTGTAGAGAACCATGATCAACTTATCTAAGGAGCTTGTGTAAATGAATAGCAGAACAGACTAAGAAGGATAATAAAGACACATTTCTAAGAGCTACAGCAAGATAGGTTGTAGAGAACCATGATCAACTTATCTAAGGAGCTTGGGTAAATGAATAGCAAGGAACAGAGACTAAGAAGGATAATAAAAAGACACATTTCTAAGAGCTACAAAGGATAGGAAGTTGTAGAGAACCATGATCAACTTATCTAAGGAGCTGTGTAAATGAATAGCAGAACAGACCAAGAAGGATAATAAAGACACATTTCTAAGAGCTACAAAGGATAGGAAGTTGTAGAGAACCATGATCAACTTATCTAAGGAGCTAGTAAAATGAAATAGCAGAACAGAGACTAAGAAGGATAATAAAGACACACATTTCTTAAGAGCTACAAAGGATAGGAAGTTGTAGAGAACCATGATCAATTTATCTAAGGAGCTTGTGTAAATGAATAGCAGAACAGAGACTAAGAAGGATAATAAAAGACACATTTCTAAGAGCTACAAAGGATAGGAAGTTGTAGAGAACCATGATCAACTTATCTAAGGAGCTTGTGTAAATGAATAGCAGAACAGAGACTAAGAAGGATAATAAAAAGTATTGACAACATTCTCTAAGAGCTGCTGTACAGAGATAGGAAGTTGTAGAGAACCATGACCTGTAACTTATCAAGGAGCTTGTGTAAATGAATAGCAGAACAGAGACTAAGAAGGATAATAAAAAGACACATTTCTTAAGAGTTACAAAGGATAGGAAGTTGTAGAGAACCATGATCAACTTATCTAAGGAGCTTGTGTAAATGAATAGCAGAACAGAGACTAAGAAGGATAATAAAAAGACACATTTAAGAGCTACAAAGGATAGGAAGTTGTAGAGAACCATGATCAACTTATCTAAGGAGTTTCTCAGTAAAATGAATAGCAGAACAGAGACTAAGAAGGATAGAATAAAAAGACACATTTCTAAGAGCTACAAAGGATAGGAAGCCAGAGAACCATGATCAACTTATCTAAGGAGCTTGTGAAAATGAATAGCAGAACAGAGACTATGGAAGGATAATAAAAAGACACATTTCTAAGAGCTACAAAGGATAGGAAGTTGTAGAGAACCATGATCAACTTATCTAAAGGAGTTTGTGTAAATGAATAGCAGAACAGAGACTAAGAAGGATAATAAAAGACACATTGAGCTACAAAGGATAGGAAGCAGAGAACCATGATCAACTTATCTAAGGAGCTTGTGTAAATGAATAGCAGAACAGAGACTAAGAAGGATAATAAAAAGACACATTTCTAAGAGCTACAAAGGATAGGAAGTTGTAGAGAACCATGATCAACTTATCTTAAGGAGCTTGTGTAAATGAATAGCAGAACAGAGACTAAGAAGGATAATAAAAAGACACACATTTCTAAGAGCTACAAAGGATAGGAAGTTGTAGAGAACCATGATCAACTTATCTAAGGAGCTTGTGTACAAATGAATAGCAGAACAGAGACTAAGAAGGATAATAAAAAGACACATTTCTAAGAGCTTACAAAGGATAGGAAGTTGTAGAGAACCATGATCAACTTATCTAAGGAGCTTGTGTAAATGAATAGCAGAACAGAGACTAAGAAGGATAATAAAAAGACACATTTAAGAGCTACAAAGGATAGGAAGTTGTAGAAATAGAGAACCATGATCAACTTATTCATGGAGCTTGTGTAAATGAATAGCAGAACAGAGACTAAGAAGGATAATAAAAAGACACATTTCTAAGAGCTACAAAGGATAGGGAAGTTGTAGAGAACCATGATCAACTTATCTAAGGAGCTTGTGTAAATGAATAGCAGAACAGAGACTAAGAAGGATAATAAAGACACATTTAAGAGCTACAAAGGATAGGAAGTTGTAGAGAACCATGATCAACTTATCTAAGGAGCTTGTGTAAATGAAATAGCAGAACAGAGACTAAGAAGGATAATAAAGACATTTCTGTAAGAGCTACAAAGGATAGGAAGTTGTAGAGAACCATGATCAACTGTCTAAGGAGCTTGTGTAAATGAATAGCAGAACAGAGACTAAGAAGGATAATAAAAAGACACATTTCTAAGAGCTACAAAGGATAGGAAGCAGAGAACCATGATCAACTTATCTAAGGAGCTTGTGTAAAAATGAATAGCAGAACAGAGACTAAGAAGGATAATAAAAAAGACACATTTCTCTAAGAGCTACAAAGGAGGAAGTTAAGAACCATGATCAACTTATTCTAAGGAGCTATGTAAATGAATATGAGAACAGAGACTAAGAAGGATAATAAAAAGACACATTTCTAAGAGCTACAAAGGATAGAAGTTGTAGAGAACCATGATCAACTTATCTAAGGAGCTTCGTAAATGAATAGCAGAACAGAGACTAAGAAGGATAATAAAGACAAGACATTTCTAAGAGCTACAAAGGAGAAGTTGTAGAGAACCATGATCAACCTCCTATCTAAGGAGCTTGTGTAAATGAATAGCAGAACAGAGACTAAGAAGGATAATAAAAAGACACATTTCTAAGAGCTTACAAAGGATAGGGAGCAGAGAACCATGATCAACTTATCTAAGGAGTTTAAAATGAATAGCAGAACAGAGACTAAGAAGGATAATAAAAGACACATTTCTAAGAGCTACAAAGGATAGGAAGTTGTAGAGAACCATGACTAACTTATCTAAGAGTTTGTGTAAATGAATAGCAGAACAGAGACTAAGAAGGATAATAAAGACACATTTCTAAGAGCTATTAGTATGATAGAAGCAGAGAACCAAGGATCAACTTATCTAAGGAGCTTGTGTAAATGAATAGCAGAACAGAGACTAAGAAGGATAATAAAAAGACACATTTCTAAGAGCTACAAAAGGATAGGAAGCCAGGCAGAGAACCATGATCAACTTGGTCTAAGGAGCTTGTGTAAATGAATAGCAGAACAGACTAAGAAGGATAATAAAGCACACATTTCTAAGAGCTACAAAGGATAGGAAGTTGTAGAGAACCATGATCAACTTATCTAAGGAGCTTGTGTAAATGAATAGCAGAAATAGTAGACTAAGAAGGATAATAAAAAGACACATTTCTAAGAGCTACACAAAAGGATAGGAAGTTGTAGAGAACCATGATCAACTTACCCAAGGAGCTTGTGTAAATGAATAGCAGAACAGAGACTAAGAAGGATAATAAAAAGACACATTTCTAAGAGCTACAAAGGATGGTAAGTTGTGTGGTATGAACCATGACCAACTTATCTAAGGAGCTTGTGTGTAAATGAATAGCAGAACAGAGACTAAGAAGGATAATAAAAAGACACATTTCTAAGAGCCACAAAGGATAGGAAGTTGTGCAGAACCATGCAAGATCAACCCATTCTTAAGGAGCTTGTGTAAAAATGAATAGCAGAACAGAGACTAAGAAGGATAATAAAAAGACACATTTCTAAGAGCTACAAAGGATAGGAAGTTGTAGAGAACCATGATCAACTTATCTAAGGAGCTTGTGTAAATGAATAGCAGAACAGAGACTAAGAAGGATAATAAAAAGACACATTTCTAAGAGCTAAAGGATAGGAAGTTGTAGAGAACCATGATCAACTTATCTAAGGAGCTTGTGTAAATGAATAGCAGAACAGAGACTAAGAAGGATAATAAAAAGACACATTTCTAAGAGCTACAAAGGATAGGAAGTTGTAGAGAACCATGATCAACTTATCTAAGGAGCTTGTGTAAATGAATAGCAGAACAGAGACTAAGAAGGATAATAAAAAGACACATTTCTAAGAGCTACAAAGGATAGGAAGTTGTAGAGAACCATGATCAACTTATCTAAGGAGCTTGTAAATGAATAGCAGAACAGAGACTAAGAAGGATAATAAAAAGACACATTTCTAAGAGCTACAAAGGATAGGAAGTTGTAGAGAACCATGATCATAACTTATCTAAGGAGCTTGGTAAATGAATAGCAGAACAGAGACTAAGAAGGATAATAAAAAGACACATTTCTAAGAGCTAAAGGATAGGAAGTTGTAGAGAACCATGATCAACTTATCTAAGGAGCTAAATGAATAGCAAAGAACAGAGACTAAGAAGGATAATAAAGACACATTTCTAAGAGCTACAAAGGGATAGAAGTTGTAGAGAACCATGATCAACTTATCTAAGGAGCTTGTAAATGAATAGCAGAACAGAGACTAAGAAGGATAATAAAAAGACACATTTCTAAGAGCTACAAAGGATAGGAAGCTGTAGAGAACTATGACTAAACTTATTCAAGGAGCTAGTAAATGAATAGCAGAACAGAGACTAAGAAGGATAATAAAAAGACACATTTCTAAGAGCTACAAAGGATAGGAAGTTGCAGAGAACCATGATCAACTTATCTAAGGAGTCATGTGCAAATGAATAAGAACAGAGACTAAGAAGGATAATGTCAAAAAGACAACATTTCTAAGATTAGCAAAGGATAGGAAGTTGTAGAGAACCATGATCAACTTATCTAAGGAAGCAAATGAATAGCAGAACAGAGACTAAGAAGGATAATAAAGACACATTTCTAAGAGCTACAAAGGATAGGAAACAGAGAGGAACCAAGTGATCAACTTATCTAAGGAGCTTGTGTAATGAATAGCAGAACAGAGACTAAGAAGGATACTAAAAAGACACATTTCTAAGAGCTACAAAGGATAGGAAGTTGAGAACCATGATCAACTTATCTAAGGAGCTTTCAGTAAATGAAATGGGCAGAACAGAGACTAAGAAGGATAATAAAAAGACACATTTCTAAGAGCTACAAAGGATAGGAAGTTGTAGAGAACCATGATCAACTTATCTAAGGAGCTTGTGTAAATGAATAAGAACAGAGACTAAGAAGGATAATAAAGATACTGAAGAGCTACAAAGGATAGGAAGTTGTGAGAACCATGATCAACTTATCTAAGGAGCTTGTGTAAATGAATAGCAGAACAGAGCACGAAGAAGGATAATAAAAAGACACATTTCTAACAGAGCCATACAAAGGATAGGAAGTTGAGAACCATGATCAACTTATCTAAGGAGCTTGTGTAAATGAATAGCAGAACAGAGACTAAGAAGGATAATAAAAAGACACATTTCTAAGAGCTACAAAGGATAGGAAGTTGTAGAGAACCATGATCAACTTATCTAAGGAGCTGTGTAAATGAATAGCAGAACAGAGACTAAGAAGGATAATAAAAAGACACATTTCTAAGAGCTACAAAGGATAGGAAGTTGTAGAGAACCATGATCAACTTATTCTAAGGAGCTTGTGTAAATGAATAGCAGAACAGAGACTAAGAAGGATAATAAAAAGACACATTTCTAAGAGCTACAAAGGATAGGAAGTTGTGGTAGAGAACCATGATCAACTCTATCTAAGGAGTTGTGTAAATGAATAGCAGAACAGAGACTGAAGAAGTGATAATAAAAAGACACATTTCTAAGAGCTGTATGATAGGAAGCCAGAGAACCATGATCAACTTATCTAAGGAGCTTGTGGTAAATGAATAGCAGAACAGAGACTAAGAAGGATGTACACAAAGACACATTTCTAAGAGCTACAAAGGATAGGAAGTTGTAGAGAACCATGATCAACTTACGAAGGAGCTAAAAAATGAATAGCAGAACAGAGACTAAGAAGGATAATAAAAAGACACATTTCTAAGAGCTACAAAGGATAGGAAGTTAGAGAACCATGATCAACTTACCCAAGGAGCTTGTAAATGAATAGCAGAACAGAGACTAAGAAGGATAATAAAAAGGATACATTTCTAAGAGCTACACATAGGAAGTTGTAGAGAACCATGATCAACTTATCTAAGGAGCTTGTGTAAATGAATAGCAGAACAGAGACTAAGAAGGATAATAAAAAGACACATTTCTAAGAGCTACAAAGGATAGAGAAGAAGAGAACCATGATCAACTTATCTAAGGAGCTTGTAAATGAATAGCAGAACAGAGACTAAGAAGGATAATAAAAAGACACATATTCAAGAGCTACAAAGGATAGGAAGTTGTAGAGAACCATGATCAACTTATCTAAGGAGTTTAAAAAATGAATAGCAGAACAGAGACTAAGAAGGATAATAAAAAGACACATTTCTAAGAGCTACAAAGGATAGGAAGTTGTAGAGAACCATGATCAACTTATCTAAGGAGTTTGTGTAAATGAATAGCAGAACAGAGACTAAGAAGGATAATAAAAAGACACATTTCTAAGAGCTGTTAGAAGGATAGGAAGTTGTAGAGAACCATGCATCAACTTATCTAAGGAGCTTGTGTAAATGAATAGCAGAAACAGAGACTAAGAAGGATAATAAAAAGACACATTTCTAAGAGCTACAAAGGATAGGAAGCTAGAGAACCATGATCAACTTATCTAAGGAGCTTGTGTAAATGAATAGCAGAACAGAGACTAAGAAGGATAGACAAAAAGACACATTTCTAAGAGCTACAAAGGATAGGAAGTTGTAGAGAACCATGATCAACTTATCTAAGGAGCTTGCAAATGAATAGCAGAACAGAGACTAAGAAGGATAATAAAAAGACACATTTCTCAAGAGCTACAAAAGGATAGTAGGAAGTTGTAGAGAACCATGATCAACTTATCTAAGGAGCTTGTGTAAATGAATAGCAGAACAGACTAAGAAGGATAATAAAAAGACACATTTCTAAGACACAAAGGATAGGAAGTTGTAGAGAACCAAGATCAACTTATCTTTAAGGAGCTTTGCAAATGAATAGCAGAACAGAGACTAAGAAGATACAATAAAAGACGCTACTTCTAAGAGCTACAAAGGATAGGAAGTTGCAGAGAACCATGATCAACTTATCTAAGGAGCTTTTGTGTAAATGAATAGCAGAACAGAGACTAAGAAGGATAATAAAAAGACACATTTCTAAGAGCTACAAAGGATAGGAAGTTGTAGAGAACCATGACCACCCCATCTAAGGAGCTTGTGTAAATGAATAGCAGAACAGAGACTAAGAAGGATAATAAAAAGACACATTTTCTAAGAGCTACAAAGGATAGAAGTAGGTAGAGAACCATGATCAACTTATTCTAAGGAGTTTGTGTAAATGAATAGCAGAACAGAGACTAAGAAGGATAATAAAAAGACACATTTCTAAGAGCTACAAAGGATAGTAGGAAGTTGTAGAGAACCATGATCAACTTATCTTGGCAGAGCTTGTGTAAATGAATAGCAGGAACAGAGACTAAGAAGGATAATAAAAAGACACATTTCTAAGAGCTACAAAGGATAGGAAGTTGTAGAGAACCATGATCAACTTATCTTAAGGAGCTTGTGTAGGTATCAACAGAACAGGAGACTAAGAAGGATAATAAAAAGACACATTTCTAAAGAGTTACAAAGGATAGGAAGTTGTAGAGAACCATGATCAACTTATTCTGGGTGGAGCTAGGTAAATGAATAGCAGAACAGAGACTAAGAAGGATAATAAAAAAAGACACATTCTAAGAGCTACAAAGGATAGGAAGTTGTAGAGAACCATGATCAACTTATCTATGAGCTTGTAAATGAATAGCAGAACAGAGACTAAGAAGGATAATAAAAAGACACATTTCTAAGAGCTACAAAGCATAGGAAGTTGTAGAGAACCATGATCAACTTATCTAAGGAGCTTGTGTAAATGAATAGCAGAACAGAGACTAAGAAGGATAATAAAAAGACAAATACTTCTAAGAGCTACAAAGGATAGGAAGTTGCAGAGAACCAAACATGATCAACTTATCTAAGGAGCTTGTGTAAATGAATAAGGCAGAACAGAGACTAAGAAGGATAATAAAAAGACACATTTCTAAGAGCTACAAAGGATAGGAAGTTGTAGCAGGAACTACGATCAACTTATCTAAGGAGCTTGTGTAAATGAATAGCAGAAATGAGACTAAGAAGGATAATAAAGACACACATTTCTAAGAGCTGCCAAAGGATAGAAGTTGTAGAGAACCATGATCAACTTATCTATGATGTAAATGAATAGCAGAACAGAGACTAAGAATAGATAATAAAAAGACACATTTCTAAGAGCTACAAAGGAGGGAAGTTAAGGAACCATGATCAACTTATCTAAGGAGCTGTAAATGAATAGCAGAACAGTAGGACTAAGAAGGATAATAAAAAGACACATTTCTAAGAGTCACAAAGGATAGGAAGTTGTAGAGAACCATGATCAACTTATCTAAGGAGCTTGTGTAAATGAATAGCAGAAATGACTAAGAAGGATAATAAAAATACACACATTTCTAAGAGCTAAAGGATAGGAAGTTGTAGAGAACCATGATCAACTTATCTAAGGAGCTTGTGTAAATGAATAGCAGAACAGAGACTAAGAAGGATAATAAAAAGACACATTTCTAAGAGCTACAAAGGATAGAGTTGTAGAGAACCATGATCAACTGAGTCTAAGGAGCTAAAAATGAATAGCAGAACAGAGACTGCTAAGGATAATAAAAGACACATTTCTAAGAGCTACAAAGGATAGGAAGTTGTAGAGAACCATGATCAACTTATCTAAGGAGCTTGTGTAAATGAATAGCAGAACAGGAGACTTAAGAAGGACACATAAATAAAGACACACATTTAAGAGCTACAAAGGATAGGAAGTTGTAGAGAACCATGATCAACTTATCTAAGGAGCCAGTAAATGAATAGCAGAACAGAGACTAAGAAGGATAATAAAAGGACACATTTCTAAGAGCTTACAAAGGATAGGGAAGTTGTAGAGAACCATGATCAACTTATCTAAGGAGCTTGTGTAAATGCACAGTAGAACAGAGACTAAGAAGGATAATAAAAAGACACATTTCTAAGAGCTGCAAAGGATAGGAAGTTGTGAGAACCATGATCAACATCTAAGGGCTTGTGTAAATGAATAGCAGAACAGAGACTAAGAAGGATAATAAAAGACACATTTCTAGAGCTACAAAGGATAGGAAGTTGTAGAGAACCATGATCAACTTATCTAAGGAGCTTGTGTAAATGAATAGCAGAACAGAGACTAGAGGACAAAAGACACATTTCTAAGAGCTACAAAGGATAGGAAGTTGTAGAGAACCATGATCAACTTATCTAAGGAGCTTGTGTAAATGAATAGCAAGAGACTAAGAAGGATAATAAAAAGACACATTTCTAAGAGCTACAAAGGATAGGAAGTTGTGAGAGACACAGTCAACTTATCTAAGGAGCTTGTGTAAATGAATAGCAGAACAAGACTAAGAAGGATAATAAAAAGACACATTTCTAAGAGCTACAAAGGATAGGAAGTTGACAGGAATATGATCAACTTATCTAAGGAGCTTGGCAAATGAATAGCAGAACAGAGACTAAGAAGGATAATAAAAAAAGACACATTTCTAAGAGCTACAAAGGATAGGGAAGTTGTGAAAACCATGATCAACTTATCTAAGGAGCTTGTGTAAATAGAATAGCAGAACAGAGACTAAGAAGGATAATAAAAAGACACATTTCTAAGAGCTACAAGAGGATAGGAAGTTGTAGAGAACCATGATCAACTTATCTAAGGAGCTTGTGTAAATGAACAGAACAGAGACTAAGAAGGATAATAAAAAGACACATTTCTAAGGCAGCTACAAAGGATAGAGTTGTGAAAGTCTGATCAACTTATCTAAGGAGCTTGTGTAAATGAATAGCAGAACAAGAGACTAAGAAGGATAATAAAGACACATTTCTAAGAGCTACAAAAGGATAGGAAGTTGTAGAGAACCATGATCAACTTATCTAAAAGAACTGACAAATGAATAGCAAAGAACAAGACTAAGAAGGATAATAAAAAGACACATTTCTAAGAGCTACAAGGATAGGAAGTTGTAAGAGAACCATGATCAACTTATCTAAGGAGCTTGTGTAAATGAATAGCAGAACAGAACTAAGAAGGATAATAAAAAGGAGACACATTTCTAAGAGCTACAAAGGATAGGAAGTTGTAGAGAACCATGATCAAACCCTTGGGAAGCACATTAGCCAATGAATAACTAGAACAGAGACCAAGAAGGATAATAAAAAAAGACACATTTCTAAGAGCTACAAAGGATAGGAAGTTGTAGAAGACCATGATCAACTTATCTAAGGAGGCTTGTGTAAATGAATAGCAGAACAGAGACTAAGAAGGATAATAAAAGACACATTTCTAAGAGCTACAAGGATAGGAAGTTGTAGAGAACCATGATCAACTTATCTAAGGAGCTTGTGTAAATGAATAGCAGAACAGAGACTAAGAAGGATAAATAAAAAGACACATTTCTAAGAGCTACAAAGGATAGGAGGTTGTAGAGAACCATGATCAACTTATCTAAAGAAGGAGCTTGTGTAAATGAATAGCAGAACAGAGACTAAGAAGGATAATAAAAAGACACATTTCTAAGAGCTACAAAGGATAGGAAGTTGTAGAGAACCATGATCAATATCTAAGGAGCTTGTGTAAATGAATAACCCAAGAACAGAGACTAAGAAGGATAATAAAAAGACACATTTCTAAGAGCTACAAAGGATAGGAAGTTGTGAAGAGAACCATGATCAACTTATCTAAGGAGCTTTGTGTAAATGAATAGCAGAACAGAGACTAAGAAGGATAATAAAGGCACATTTCTAAGGCACAAAGGATAGGAAGTTGTAGAGAACCATGATCAACTTATCTAAGGAGCTTGTGTAAATGAATAGCAGAACAGAGACTAAGAGGATAATAAAAAGACACATTTCTAAGAGCTACAAAGGATAGGAAGTTGTAGAGCCATGATCAACTTATCTAAGGAGCTTGTGTAAATGAATAGCAAGGTAGAGACTAAGAAGGATAATAAAAAGACACATTTCTAAGAGCTACAAAGGATAGGAAGTTGTATGAGAACCATGATCAACTTATCTAAGGAGCTTGTGTAAATGAATAGCAGAACAGAGAGACTAAGAAGGATAATAAAAAGACACATTTCTAAGAGCTACAAAGGATAGGAAGTTGTAGAGAACCATGATCAACTTATCTAAGGAGCTTGTGTAAATGAATAGCAGAACAGAGACTAAGAAGGATAATAAAAAGACACATTTCTTTCAAGA
>JBBBDQ010015006.1:0-11732 GCA_037127315.1 Ascarosepion bandense
GGTCCATGATCGCCTACGTCCTGAAGGGAGAGAGGGCACATAGAAGAAGAAGACCCTGCTTGTATCTTATCGGCAATATCGCCCTGCTTTTGTTGAATTGATTAATAACTACAAAAATTATGTACAACCCAAATATTTTTTAATAATGCAAGGGTTATAACTCATAAGTGGCTAAACAGTTTCGTTTATATTTGTTTTAATGGTTAATGTTCATCAAATATTTATTATTCAAATACTCATTTTATGAATATTTTCACTTAATTTAATATTCATTTACCACATCTCTTTACATGGTAGTGTACTTTATCTATGTAACAAAGAATTTGGTGCACAAATTTAACACATTATTATTATTTATACTTCCACAAATTCCCAGCAAAAAAAGAGAAACAAACTAAAAAACGGCATAGTATGTATGATGTTAAATGGCTTAAAACTTAGAAAAACAAAGTTTTATCATCAAAGTCCTTATGTTATTATTAAGAGAGAATACCAAAAGTATTTTTAGTTTTTTTTTTGTTTTTTTATAATTTTTCTATCCTTTTCTAACACGTTCGAAATTTTGGTTAAAAAGCTTAAATTTGATTTTTATTTTTTTTTATTTTTTCTCTCAGCGATGCACCAAAGATTACTATGCACATTGTAGCGTTGTTTTTCCGGTGCAAAACATTAATTTGGAAATTGTGCAAAAATAAAACAATGGTCAGATTTTGATAAAACTTTCAGAACATATTCACAAATGCCTGACATTACTTTTGAAATCATAATTTTTAGAAAATCTTGTTGTGATGCTATATGTTACCCTCCCTCCAAATAATTTCGTAGAATTTATAAAAGATTGACTATCATGCGAAAGTTATTTATTAATTAATCACAGATCTCTTTGGGGAATGTAAATGACCTTTTTCTGACAGTTGCTCCTTTTGAAATATCTGCTCCGAATAGAGAAAACAAAAATACAATAAAACTATGCTATTTTTTATTTAGACAAAATTTTAATTTCTTTTATAAACATTACGGATATCATTGCCTAAAGAGAAAAATTTCAATGAATAATGAATTTTTGGAAGTATTGTTTTCATATTTCTTTAATTATAAAAATTTCTAAAATTTTAAAAAGCTTTAACATTCTTCCAAATAACCATTACCAATTAGGCTATTAAGTTGATAAGTTGATAAGTGAAGACTATATTTAATAATCGAAAATTGAAAAGTTTGATACAAATATTTACGCATCAAGGTTTTTAAAATAATTAAAACGTAATATAAGTTATTTAAAAGGTCACGTGTTTCAAGGATTGTACCTCTTACAGAAAAAACAAACTTGTAAACTTTTTCGGTAGAATGCAATTATTTCATTTCACTTCTGTGTTCTGAATAAACGTTTCAACATTCAACGGGCATCTGAAATCACACTTTCGAATTTTAGGTTAAGTTTTATTTTTTTATTTCCTAGTTTACTCATTTTTAAATTAATTGTGAGTGTACATACCTCGACGAATTCGTGATAGATAAGTCTTTCAAAAATTGAAGATGCTTTCACTTTTTTAAGCTTTATTGTTTAGGGTAGTACTTTATAATTAAATGAAATAATAGTGCAAACAATTATGTCAATTAATTATAAAATATAAAGTACTATAAAAATTTAATAAGATATATTTACCTAGCCTTGCCATACACATCACGGTAAAATTAATTAAATAATAAGATTAATGTGAAAAATAGATATTAAAAATATAGATTAATAAATATCTTAACATTTCATATATATTATTGAATTCACCAATATAATGTTATACTAATTTCATTCTCTGCTATTATATTTTAAAATTAATTTAAAAGAGAATTTTGTATTATTTTTTTATTTTTAGAAAGCATCTTCAAACATATGACTCTATGAAACTTACGGCAACTAAAATTGTAAAATAATAGATATTTGCTGAAAAATATGTATGTTCATTTTTTTAATTACTTGATTAAAACACAGGAACAAAATTTTCAATAGGGTTACGTAAATTTATGTCAATTCTGTTTCAACATACTTAGCCAGACGTTTTGTGTGACTGATGACAAACTGTCTCAGTAATCAGTTCGCAGATCACAAAGGTAAGTCCTACGTGATTGAAAACAATTTTATTCGAAATTTCATGCAAAACAAGTAATATTTGTTTCGAATCAAATTAATTTAATTTTAATTTTTCTAATTTTTTCAAAAATAACGTGTCACAGATGTATATTTTATTTTTGCAAGATTTTTAAAATTCAGAATTAACTTTTGTTTGCAAATGTATGGTTCGTTCAAAAATGGTCCGAAAAAGTTAAATATTTTTAAATTTAAAATTTTTTAGATTCAATCAATATAATTTTGTTTGAAATCAACTATGAGTATTTTGGATATAAATTTCTGTGCCTGAATAAAGTAATTCTCGTACAACAACACAATTCACCATGCACCGTCACATACTGGCGCCATGTATTATTACATTAATCATAGTCCTATTTTGTTCGTATGGTAATGTCGTACCAGTTGTCGGTTAGTAAGTACTATACATCATTCAATGACCAAGGGTACTTTTATTTTTCATGATAATGGCGGCAGTCTAATGTGTCTTTTTGCTGCTCAGATACCATATTCTTTGGCATATCGCGCAATTTGTAGCTTTTATGCGTTAGTATAAGTAGATTGTTTTGATGAACTCGCCATGGGTGATAATTTTCAAGGCAAAAAAATATTTGTGATACGTGTGACAACCCGGCGGTAACTGATAAATTCATCTTGGAAGACGCACTCGTACGTTTTAGTGTAATTTTTAGAAAAAAATTGTGCGTCTTGTAATCCGAAAAATACGGAATTATTTCCTATTTCATTGGAGGTTTATTTTTAAATTTTTTTTTAAAGACATCCCTCGCCCAAGACAAATTGTAAATGTGGGAATTTGTTAGGACTACATAGAAACTGTCGTAAGAATGATAAAAATATTTTTGTTTTTTTGTTTGTAAAGAATGCTGTGATGTGGTTGTGGCTAGCAAAAGGTTAAGATAAGACTGATTGAGAATAAAGCCTTTCCCTACTAGCTCATTTGGCCTTGTATCACATTTTTGCATTATTCAAAATAAATATTCACTTTCCTCGTTTTCTACTTAGATTTTCGAATTCAAACGCAGTGAAAGATTGGCTATAACTTTACAGATAAAATAAGCTTGATGTAATCGTAAGTTCTATTCGGATAGTTTTTCTTTTCTCGTACTTCTAGCTTGTGGAAGTCATTTCCGACTTCTTACTTTCAGATCAACTTTGAACTTTAAGAATTCAAATGTAAGTGTTATCTTTTATCTTCCATAATTCATCTTATTTCATTGTTCAAATGTCTAACTCAACTACGTCTTAGTTCTTTTAGAAAGGACAGAAAGTCGTTTTAAACTCGAACAATCTCTGTTGACATTTCAAAATAAGTCAATTCTTTTATCAATGTTAGAATTATCTGCTTTTGAACAATGGGGGTAAGAGATTGCTTATCAGTTCAAAATGCAATGATTTTTTAATGTCAGTCTTTTTGTTTTGACTTAAATATATTGTGAAATGAGTTAATACTTTCTTTATCGATAAATTAATTATAAATGTGGGCCAATAACGCATTTTGGAGGCCTGGTCTACTTAAGATTTCTAAGGAGCGCCATTAACAATGAAGGGATGTTAAAGGGATCACTATAGCTTTAACAGAACATTAAGATATTTTAACCCTTTGTGAACTAGTGCTACAGATTCATAAACACAGAAATGTACCAAATAACACAAATATTCTTCCATGGAACCATATTTAGTAAATAAAATTTCCAAGTGTAATTATAGTTTTAATAAATTATCCCTGTTGCAGGGTTTTTGATTCACCATGCACACAATGTTTTATTTTAAACATTGCGTTTCAGGTACAATATGAGTGCGTAGCGAAAACCAATGACCTAAGGTCCCGCTGCTTCTGTGGTCTGACCGGTGACTGCTCTTGCCGCTATAGCTTGATTTTCTGATTGTCATTGCCATAAAAATATGTAGCCAATTTATTTAGGTAGCTTTACTTGATGTATTGGCGTGATTTTAACTTAGGGGGCGCTAGTCTACAGAAATATCAGAAATTGACTTCCAGAAAAGAAAGATTGCAAAATCACTGATACTAAGGACATATTCCAAAATAGCAAATCGTAATATTAAAAGTATTCTCCTCTTTATTTTATAATCCGTAAAAATGTTTCGGATCTCAATAACCGGCAAAAGGTTGATAAGCTAAGCCAAAGATAAAACTAAAAGTCAACAATTTTCTTTGAACTATTGTTTATATGTTACGAGTATATATTTGAAAGGATTATATATATATATCGAAACCCGTACTGATCCTCACACAAGTGATCGTTCCTCTCCAGGTGCTCGACGACCTTCTTGCTAATAATGGCCTCAAAAACCGAGGGGACTAGTGTGGTCTGTACAAGAGTAAGGATAGTTGCTCGCATTGTTGAAAAATGGATATACGCATGCCGTCTTTAACGTGGCAGGAAAGATTTCCCCCTTAAGCCGCGGTTAAATAATTTTGCTAGAATCCGGAAATCTCTGGTACTGTATCTTATTTACAAGGAGCTTTATAAGAGTTTCATTCCAATCTTTAAATTTATTTTTTTTTTCCGAAAACCAGCCTGACTTGTTTTCATTAATTGTATGAGGAATATTTAAGCTAGGCAAATATTTGTCAGGTTTCTATTTTCAGTGGTCAGATTATCTCACTTGAGAAGAGTGGCAGAATGGTGGATGGTGGTAGGGTGAAGATTCGGTCAATTGGTGGTCGGTCTATTTTTTTCCTTTTCTTTGCTTGACGAGAATTAGTTGTACACAAGTCACCAAAAAATAACAAATCAGTCAAAAAGCAGACGAAAAGTTTAGAATAAAATGTATACACACACACACACACACACACACACACACACAGATATATATATATATATATATATATATATATATGTGGTGGCTCAACAGTCTCAAAAGATTTCAATATTTTTTAATATCTCAGTTATTTTTTAGCTATAAATTTTGATATTTTATTGAATTATAGAAAAAAAGGATTGAGATTTATTTCCTCAATTGTGAAAGATGACATCTTATAAGTAGCGTTCATTTAGGTTTAAGCTAAATAAAGTGCAACTTTTACGGGCACTAAGCCAGATGACAAACCTCGATGGAAACAATTTACATTTGACATGTTAGATTAGATGAAGATAAGTTTCTCCGAAATATATATTTTTGTGATGAAGCAATATTTCATGTTTTACGGAAAAATGGGTAAAACATCAGGATATGAGTTCCAAGAAAACCTTACATGAAATAACAAGAGGGCTGGAAAGTGACAGTGCAAAAATAATAATTTGCCCTCATCTAATATTTTTGATCAAATGATTTTTCTCTGAAAGAACGCTTATTGACTTGCAAGACAGATTTTCACACAACGGGTTGCTATTTCTTTCTGCGGTAGACTGGTTAACAACCAAGGCTACAGAACCCAATTTGTTCTGGCTATTCAATGCTTTTATCGAAAAGATCTGTACTACGGTTGTCATGCTTTTTACCAAATATTTGTTGGCCGCAGGTTTTCTCCAAGAAGATGGTACCCCTCTTCGATGGGTAACGGTTATTCGTGAGTTACTCAATGAAGCCTTTCAATACTGTGGATTGGAAGAGGTGGTTCAAGTTCTTTGGCCAACGAGGTCATCAGATCTCAGGAAAAGATCTTAAGAAAAGATAGCTGCCTAGCCATATCGACTACTAATTGTAGATACATCGGCACGCTGTCAGTTAGGGGTATGTGATGTCATGTCATGGAACAGATCTGTTTTTAAATAAAGCTTTATTTGTTTACCTATGTTGTTCCAATAAACTCTGGAGAATTCTTATTTTTAATGAATGCTTAAAATGCATAGATCATTTACAGACACCTTGTACATAAGCCATTTATTTCGAGAACCATTTTTAACACAAATACTTCGGTTACATCGTATGCAAATATTTTGTTACCTATATTCAATATAGGTATCAAATCTATCTATTTGAAGTTATTTCTATCAATCTATCTGATGTTGTTTTCTTTCTATCTATCTATCTATCTATCTATCTATCTATCTATCTATCTATCTATCTGTCTGTCTGTCTGTCTATCTATCTATCTATCTATCTATCTCAATTTATTCGTATCTATTTCTCTTTGTTCGTATTTTTTATGTATCTATCTGAAACCCTCTCTTTCTTTCTTTCCTTCTTTCTTTCTTTCTCGATTTGTTCGTATCTGGTATCGTTTTTTTCTATCTATCTATCTATCTATCTATCTATCTATCTATCTATCTATCTGTAATATCAGGATCGATTACAAAACCTTCTTTAGTTTACCAATAATCTCGATATATTCAGCAGGAGCAACTGACCAGATATCACACCAATATTCAATTCACGGACAAATGGTAGATTTTTAAATGTGTAAGTTGGATTCTGACAACAATAAAGGAATCGTTGTGGCATGAAACGGTGAACCAACTTTAATTTTTATTATCGGATTAAAATTAAACTGAAACGACGTGAGTTCAACACGCTCTTCCACTAAAATCAAGTAAAAATTTTTATGATTATTTATTTCTTTACCATCAGATGTATATGACATTCTGTTTCTAGTAACACCTGCTTCAACAAAGTCTTATTTATTACACTGTCATTAATAAAGTCGTGATAGGATGAAGTTCATTATAGATGCCGCTTTGATACTTAAAATTGAAAGAATTACAATTTACAGTTTTCTAATTCTATGAATATAATTACCAAAATTTAGTTAATGCACAAATCAAAATATAATAAAATAAATATTTTACATAGTTAAACTCTATTGATAACAATAAATATTTTATGCCAAATAATTTATTGGTCGTGTTTTCCTAATTAGTACTAATCCTTCTCAAATAAAGAGACACTTTTTAGAAGTATTTCTAAATTTTATTAACTGTACAAATCTAGCTCTATCTACCCTGATGATGACTTAAGAAATTCGAAACGAATCATTTATTTTCTTCATAAATGAACTTTGGACAATTTTCAGTAAATAATAATAATAATAATAATAATAATAATAATAATAATAATAATAATAAAAACATGAAAAATACAAATAGAAATAAAAAAGTCCCAGTATGGCTCTTCCAGTGGATAAACAGGGAGCCCGTCCTTCAGGGAGAACCTACCTGAGGTCGAAAAATCTGCCATAGAACAAACTCCTACCAAGAATGAATCTTCAGGTCCCAATAGGATAATCTTAACGTTGGTCCTGAAAATTCACCAGCTAGATCTACAACCGTATATTTAAAGAAAGAGAAAAAATAAAATGGTCTCGTGAGGAGTACAAAGTCGTTATGACTGCATTTCATGAAGCGTTACTCAAGCCTCAAAAAACGTGACTCGCCAAACATATGACATTTGGCGTGAAAAGTTGGTCAAGCAAATAGAAAGTATATTGACGAAAATAAATTAGCCAATGTACGTAGGTACATTATTCGTAATAACCGACTGACAGAGGCTGAAATCAATGAAATTAAAAAAATTGTAACAAGAAGAGACGAATCAACAAATTATGAAAAGAAACCGGAATCAGAAATAAAAAGTAATGACATCAAACAAGCCACAGGTCATAATGTAGAAACCGTGAAACACGCAAGTCACTGCGAAGATAATGTAAAAGTTTAAAGTGCTGGAAAGGTGTGATCTGGGTCAGTTAAAAGACGAAAATAGAACGAGTTCAGAACACATCGAAGATAATTATTTGACGGAAAATAAGAACAATATACAGGAAGCCAAGATAGAAATAAAGAACCATCTAAGTCAAATACAAAATATTACAATGGAGGAACGAGAACAGCTCCAAAATTACAACCAACAAAACATAACCTCCGAACTATTAAACTCTACAATGCAACACTGAAATTAATACTGGATGACGACACTATTACAAATCTCAACAAAAAAGTAATATATGCATCAGCAATAGCAGCAACAAAAAAATTGAATATCAAAATAAAAACAAGGCAGTCTCGCAGACGTGAGGATCCACCTTGGAAAAGACAAATAGAAAAAGAAATCGAACAACTTAGAAGTGAACTATCAGTACTGGATGAACTGAGTAGAGAATAAATGTAAGAACTAGGAAAAGCAGAAGAGCCGAAAGAAAATATAACATTAGGAATGAAAATGAAGTCTTATCAAATAAAGAAAAAATAAAGCAAAAAATCCAACTGAAGGCTCAAAAGAGAATAAGACGCTATGAGAAAAGAGCAAGATTTTACAGACAAAGCAAGATTTTTCAGACTGATACAAAGAGATTTTACAGGGAAATAGGTAAAAAAAGAATTGAAGTGACAGTCCCCCCAGAATGGAAAGTCACACAGTTCTGGGAAAAGATATGGGCTTGCCTAAAGAACATAGCAAGGAAGTACATTGGATTGCACAAGAGATAGAACGAATGAAAAATAAATCAGAACACACATGGGCTGGAATTACAGAAGGATGTTAAATTTGCACTAAAAAAAAGCACACAATTGAAAATTCCCAGGTATAGATAAAATTCTAACTTGCAATATATTATTTAAATACAGCACATAGCTAGCCAAAGAACTTCAAGAAATGGTTGACGATCCCACTAAAATTCCTGCATGGATGACCAAAGGAATTACATTTCTTCTACCAAGAATGGTGACACAAACAACCCGAAAAACTACAGACCAATTACATGTCTTCCGACAACATATAAACTATTAACATCTATTTTAACAAAACAGACATGTTTTATTCTTAGAAAGAAATGACATGATACCGCTTGAACAAAGGGTGCAAACGTGGCTGTTATGGATCTTCAAGAACCAATTGCTAGTAACTCAAAATGATCCTGGAAAACTGCTACAGTACAAGAAAAATCTTAGTACTGCCTGGATAGATTATCGAAAGGCATTCATTAATTGTACCACATCCCTGAATTTTAAAGACTTTAAATATATGCAAGATGTATGCCCGTCATCATCAATTTCATCAAACAGTGCATGTCTATATGGAAAACAACCCTTTACCTCAATCATACATAAATGGAACCTATAAAGTCTGATTTAATAAACATCAAAGGTATATTTTCAAGGTGATTCGTGTCTCCATTACTATTCTGCATATCATTAATAGCACTAACCAGTCAACTTAATAAGACAGAATGTGGTTATAAAATAGGACAAAGAAAATAAGCCATCTATTTTACATGGATGACTTAAAGTTATATGTAAGAATGATAATGAGCTGGAAGGTCTTCTGCAAAACTGTAAAATGCTTCAGCGAAGACATTGGAATAAATTTAATTTGAATAAGTAATGTGCTAAGCTACAGTTTTACGTGGATCAATACAAGAAACATCCTCAATTAGCTGAGACCATAACAATAAGGTGGAAACCAGAAGAAGCTTATAAATACCTAGGTGTAAATGAGAGCGAAAACATTTCACCATAAAAAAATGAAAGAAATAGTGCGTAAGAGTACTGTAGAAGGCTACGAATGATATTGAAAACTGAATTAAATTCACAGAGGGAACAGAGTTAGCATGCATTAATAGCCTTGCAATCCCAGTTGTCCAATATAAAGCTGCTGCATCTTAAACTGGACTCTAAACGACATCAGGCAGATGGTCTTTAAAACAAAGAAGCAACACACCAGCATAATAAGATGCATCATCGAAAGGCTGATGTAGACCGTCTATACATACGTAAAGAAGGTGGGTGAGGATTGTTCAGCTGGAATTGTCATACAGAACAACAACTATTGGCTTACTAACATACACAAAACAACAAAGTTGGATGATACAATTAGTAAGGCAACATGAAGAAGGAAGAAAAATATTCAATAATAAAAGAAGGCATTAAAAATACAAACAAGATTTACAGTTAGTAGATTCTGTAGAAAAGCAAAACAGAAGTCAAGAACCAACTATTGCGGAGAAAAAATATGAAAATGAAAGCCAAAGATAAAGCTCTTAAGACAGATGAAACAGCGTTGGCAAGATAACCTCTATACATGGCCAATATCCAGAACGTGCCAATAAATCCAATGTTGACAAAGTTAATACTCATCGATGGTTACGTGCATCTGGATTAAGTCTGAGGCAGAAGGCTTTGTTCTTGCAACCCACAAGACCAAAGTCTTTTCACTACAAGCTTTCAGGCAAATATTATGCATAATAATATGGATCAAAAATGCAGGTTTTGTGATAAACATAAAGAAACAATAGACCACCTAATCTCAGGCTGTTCTGTGCTTGCCCCAAATGAATATAAAAATCGCCACGATAGAGTTGGGCAATATTCACATTGGGCAATGTACAGCATTATGGAAAAGCTGTAAACAAACACTGGTATGGACATCACCCAGCACCGGTTACAGAAATAGAAGATGTAACCATTCTATGGGATTACACCATCTACACAGACGTAGAAAAATTGAGCAAACAGGCCAGACATTATTGTTAAAAACCAGAAGGAGAAAACTTGTCTATTAATTGATATGGCTTTGTCCAGCGGATTGTAACATGGCAATCAAGGAATTTGAAAAACTGTCAAAATATAAAGACCTGGAAATTGAAATAGAAAAAATGTGGAAATTGAAAACAAGGTTATTGCCAGTGATAGTAGGTGCACTTGGAATGATAAAAATGGAACAAAACAACACATTGAAAAGAATCCTGAAACCCCAGCTTAAGAGATATACAAAAATTGTCTTGTTAAGTACAGCCCACACACTAAGGAAAACTTTATCTATGTAATGCTGGGGATGATAAAAAGAAGGATGATAAGAAAAACATGAAATGGAGCCATAACAATACGCCACTACCAGCCAGGTCCCCCCGCAGACTTGATTTGGTAGTGAGACCAAAACGGAAATCGAAATATGATGAAAAATGACATAATAATAATAATAATATTAATAATAATAATAATAATAATAATAATAATAATAATAATAATAATAATAAAATACGGCGAAAAGGAAAACAACGAGAAAAATGCAACGAAAAGCACTAAAATCTGTTCGATCTACGATATTCTTTCTTAGAAAGAATATGTAATAATTTCTTTATATTTGTTCATTCGTTTTATATATTTATTTTTCGATAATCTTACTCTCGTTGGATTTAATGAAAGAATAACACAGAATACAGTGGGCCAACAAATTATTTTAAATTTTACGGTAGTAAACTCAAAGGTATGTCCTTTTTTCTTTCCTTTAAAAAAAAAAAAAAAAATTTTTTTTTGAAATTTTTTTTTTTTTTTTTTTAAACGTAAACGTTAATTTTTAATTCATATTTTAAACATAAACATTAATCTTTTCTTCGTATATAATTCAAATTGTATGTTTCTTCTGTTAATGATCCTTAAATAGATTTATTAACTAGTTTTTACAAGCAAGACAACGGAAGGAAAAGGAGAAAGGAAAAAAAAAGGAAAAGAGAATAAAGGAAAAGAGAAATAAGACGAAAAACACTAAAAAAAATGTACGATCTACGATATTCTTTCTTAGAAGGAATATGTAATAATTTATTATATTTGTTCGTTCATTTTATATATTTATTTATTTTTCGATAATCCTCTCGTTGGATTTAATGAAAGAATAACACAGAATACAATGGGCCAAC
>JBBBDQ010015007.1:0-19135 GCA_037127315.1 Ascarosepion bandense
ATTTTTAAATTTTATTGTAGTAAACTCAAAGGTATGTCCATTTATTTATTTTTTTGCTTTTTTGCAAGGACAAAAAGAAAGCATAATAATGACAACAATTGTTTTTTTTGTTTTTTTTAATTTAATAATACTCTGGCGCAGTGATGTTTTTTTTTTCCTGCCGAACGGCCGTTACTTCAGCGCCTGTTGTTTTTTCAACCAGCGTCTTTTGAATTTTCTTTTCAATATGAAGTCTGTCGAATATAAACAGATTTTTTTCTTTAGATATTAATAAAATATTTTTTTTTTTTTTTTAATTATTATAATTTTCGGAAAAACAAAACAAACAAGAAATAATTAAGTCCGATAAAAATACCTTATATGGTATTATTTTAGAAGTTCACATTTTATTGTTGATATATTTATTTTTATCTATATACGATTTAATTATTCATTCATTAACCTGTTTTTTAATCACATTTTATTGAAAAATAAGTGACGGAATGGACGAGCAAATTGAATTATTACATTTTTTTTTTTTTTTTCAACCAGCGTCTCATTGAATTCTTCCTTTCAATATGAAATTTGTTGAATATAAACAGGATTTATTTATTTATTTATTTTATTTTATTTTTTTATTTTTTTATTTTTACTTTATGAAATTTGTTTATTTTAATTAATTTATTCATTTCGTTTTTAAAATGAACCTAAATAAAATCATCCGTATTATTTTAGCTGCTCGATATTTCACAAATTTTTTTTTTTTTTTTTTTTTTTTAACAAATACTCTAGTATTGATGTGTTGCTCGTTGAGCTGTTGTTGGCCAAAGGC
Organism: Ascarosepion bandense; assembly: GCA_037127315.1. Lineage (NCBI taxonomy): Eukaryota > Metazoa > Mollusca > Cephalopoda > Sepiida > Sepiidae > Ascarosepion > Ascarosepion bandense. The sequence goes on from JBBBDQ010015007.1 coordinate 812, forward strand.
TTTTTTTTTTTTTTTTTTTTTTTAATTGAAGGTTTTCTCCTTGGAATTCCAATCGCGTATATGTCAGATGTTGCTTGGCAGCCCATTTAGAATGAAAACCGAACAACCCGCAACTCATGTTAATCGTGCCGAGGAGGAATGGTTACTGCGTTATGAGGTCACAAACGATCTCCCAGGCTTTGGCCCTGAAACATAGCGACTGCTACCTAAATGTGCCGGGCAACTTAGTGGACTTTGGACCTGTGCGTCAATTTAAAAATGGCTGATGCAATACGGAAGAGAGGCTTAAAGTCCAGTATGGCTCTTCCAGTGGATAAACAGGAGCCCGTCCTTCAGAGGGAACCTACCTGAGGTCGCAGGGACTCAAGCTACAGGAACAAACTCCTATTATTAAAGAGAGTCGAATTGAACTACAAACTAGGATAATCCCTAACGTTGGTCCTGAAAATTCTACCCAGCTAGATCTACAACTGTATATTTAAAGAAAGAAAAATAAAATGGTCTCAAAGAGAGTACAAAGTCGTTATGACTGCATTTCATGAAGCGTTATCAAGCCTCTGTAAATGTGACTGCCAAACATACGACATTTGCGAAAAAGTTGGTCAAGCAAATAGAAAGCATAATAAATTAGCCAATGTACGTAGGTACATTATTCGTAATAACGACTGACAGAGGTTTAATCAATGAAATTAAAAAATTGTAACAAGAAGAGACGAATCAATAACAGAAAAGAAACCGGAATCAGAAATAAAAAAAGTAATGACATCAAACAAGCCACAGGTCATAATGTAGAAACTGAAACATGCAAATCACTGCGAAGATAATGCTGTAAATAACAAAGTGTCAGGTATGATTCAGAGCCGTTAAAAGAAAAATAAATGAGTTCAGAACACATCGAAGATAATTATTTGACGGAAAATATACCAATACAGGAAGCCAAGATAGAAATAAAAAACCATCTAAGTCAAATGATGAAATGTTGCAATGGAGGAGCGTAGTACCAGCTCCCAAAATTACTACCAAGAAACAGAACCTCCAAAAATTATTGGAAATTAAGAATTTTAATTGAAGTCAATACTGGGATGAAGACCCTCATAGACCTAACGAAGACGATATGCATCAGCAACAGAACAAAAGGTCAAATATCAAAATAAAAATAGGCAATCTCATAGACGTGAAGTTCCACCTTTGGAAAAAAATAGAAAAAAAGAAATCGAACAACTTAGTTGAACTGTCAGTACTAGATGAACTGAGTAGCGGAATAAATGTAAGAACTAGGAAAAGCAGAAGAGCCGTAAACATAACATCAAGAATGAAAATGACGACTTCAAGTTAAGTAAAGAAAAAAATAAACAAAAAATCCAATTGAAGGCTCAAAGGATAAGACGAGGAAAGAGCAAGATTTTATAGACAGAATAAGATTTTTCTGACTATTACAAAGAGATTTTACAGGGAAGGAAAAAGAATTGAAGTGACAGTACCGCCAAATGGTAGAAGAAGTCACAGTTCTGGGGGAGATATGGGCTTGCCCTAAGGAACTTAACAAGAGGTTACATTGGATTGCGCAAGAGACGGAACGGAATGAAAAAATAAACCGAACAGACATGGTCTGAACGGTAGCATATGTTAAATTTGAACTAAAAAGCACACAATTAAAATTCCAGGAATAGATAAAATTCTAACTTTTGGCTATATTATTTAAATGCAACACATAAAAAATTAGCCAAAGAACTTCAAGGAATGGTTGATGATCCCACCAAAATTCCTGCATGGATGACTAAAGAACATTTTTCTTGTACTCCAAGAATGGTGACACAACAACCCGAAAAAACTACAAGACCACCATACAAGTCTTCCGACAACATATAAACTATTAACATCTATTTTAACAAAACAGACATATTTATTCTTAGAAAGAAATGGACACATGATACCGCTTGAACAAAAAGGGTGCAAACGTGGTTGTTATGGTTGTAAAGACCAATTGCTGGACAGGGCGCAAAAAAATGATCCTGGAAAGTTTGCTACAGTACAGCAGTAATCTTAGCGTTGTGCCTGGATAGACTATCGAAAAGGTATCTGGATAGTGTGCCACATTCCTGGATTTTTTAAAGACTTTAAATATATTATCGCCCGTCAACAATACCATCAAAACAGTGTCTATATGGAAAACAACCCTTTACCTCAATCATATAAAATGGAACCTTTAAGTTCGATGAAATAAACATCAAAAGAGGTTTATTTCAGGGTGATTCTTTATCTCCCTTACTATTCTGTACATCATTAATAGCACTAATCAACCAGTCAACTTTGTAGAGTGAATGTGGTTATAAAATAGGACAAAAGAAAATAAGCCATCCTATTTACATGGATGACTTGAAGAAAGTGCTAAGAATGATAATGAACTGGAAGGTCTTCGTAAACTGTAAAATGCTTCAGCGAAGACATTGGAATGAAATTTAATTTGAAATAAATGTGCTAAAGCTACAGTTTTACGTGGATCAATATAACAATGATCCTCAATTAGTTGAGACCCTGCTGTAACAATAAAAGAATTGAAACCGGAAGAAGCTTATAAATACCTAGGTGTAAATGAGAGCGAAAACATTCACCATAAAAAACAGCAGAAACAGCAAAAGAGAGCTATAGAAGGCTACGAATGTATATTAAAAACTGAATTAAATTCAGAATGTGAGTTATGGCCATTAATAGCTCTTGCAATCCCAATTGTCCAATATAGCTTTAACATCTTAAACTGGACTCTAAACGACATCATATGAATGGATAAACAAGAAAGTTTTCAAGCATAAGATACCCATCCAAAGGCTGATGACCGTCTGTACATACCCCCGTAAAAGAAGGTGGAAGAGGTCTATTCAGCTGGAATTGCTTGCATGTAACAACTATTGGCTTACTAACACATATAGAAACAAATGAATTGGATGATACAATTAGTAAGGCAACAAGAAGAAAGAAAGAAAAAATATTCAATAATAAAAGAAGGCAGTAAATTCAAACAAGATTTATAGTTAGTAGATTCTGTAGAAAGCAGAACGGAAGCCAAGAGCCGACTATTGCGGCAAAGAATAATATGAAAATGAAAGCCAAAGATAAAGCTCTTGGAACAGATGAAACAGCGTTGGCAAGATAAACCCTTGCATGGCCAAAGGTCGATCCAGAACGTGCCAATAAATCCAACGTTGATAAAGTTAATACTCATCGATGGTTACGAGCATCTGGATTAAAGTCTTGAAACTGAAGGCTTTATTCTTATACACAAGCACTAAAAGTCTTTCACGAGAAACATTCAGGCACATATGTACAACAATATGGATCCAAAATGCAGGTTTGAGACAAACACCAAGAAACAATAGACCACCTAATCTCAGGCTGTTCTAGAAGTTGCCCCAAATGAATATAAAAATCGCCACTTTTATAGAGTTGGCTAACATTACATTGGGCAATATGCAAACATTATGGAAAAAGCCAGCAAACACCGGTATGAACATCACCCAGCACCGGTTACAGAAATAGAAGATGTAACCATTCGCGGATTACACCATCTACACAGACAGAAAAAATTGAAGCAAACAGGCCAGACATTATTGTTAAAACCAGAAGTGGAGAAAACTTGTTCATTAATTGATATGGCTTGTCCAGCGGATTGTAACATAGCAATCAAGGAATTTGAAAAAACTGTCAAAATATAAAGACCTTGAAGAAATAGAAAAAATGTGGAAATTGAAAACAAGAGTTGTGCCAGTGATAGTAGGTATGTACCGAATGATAAAAATGAACAAAACAACACATTGAAAGAATCCCTGGAAACCCCAGCTTAAGAGATATGTATTAAAAAAATTGTCTTATTGGAAGTACAGCCCAACACACTAAGGAAAACTTTATCTATGTAATGCTGAAGACAGGGAAGATAGAAAAAAACATGAAAATGAGCCATAACAACATGCCACTACCTGCCTTAGAACTTCCCAGACTTGAAAGGCTGGTAGTGAGACCAAAGCAAATCAACAAAATAAGATGAAAAATGACATAATAATAATAGTGTGTTATCTATGCCTATGGGTTAGTGGGTAGCGACTGACTGACACCAAATCGGTCGAGTTTCGATCCCGGCCAGAAGCAAGGGATGTGTGTCTAGCCACACTGATGAGCTGTACACAGTAAAACAGGCTTGTTTTTAGATGACCACTGTATATATATATATATATATATATATATATATATATATATATATATATGTGTGTGTGTGTGTGTGTGTGTGTGTGTGTTTAAATATATATATATATATATATATATATATATATATATATATATATATATATCAAGTTGGTACATATGTAGGCAGACACCACCATCTACCCCATCTCAATATGAAACCGGCCAGGTCGAACAAAGTAGATCGCTTCGTTTTCAAGAAATGACCAATCTGTGATTGATTGAGGCAAGAAATAGATTAATCCTTCCAAAGAGAAGATGATCTCCTTTAATCACCATAGAGAACCTCTGCCACCTTCCATTAATATGGATCGCGCTAGTCTCCCCTGAAAGCAGTACACAGCGCTCGGCTCTAGTCTTTCAAAGCCGACCTCAAGTGGAATGAATATATCGCACTGGTTTAGGCCAGATCATAATTGCCAAGAATCTTGGGCCGATCCGGGGAGTTTTCCTCGTCGGGAAAACACCTTGTACCTTTATAAATCTAATATCGTCCTTGGATCACCGAATACTGTTGCCAGTATCTGGTCAGGTGCACTTTCTGGTTCGCCTCCAGGCCACAAAATCCAGATAGAGTCTGCAATGTAGTTGGAATCTGATTTGGCTGCTTTTCTTCAGCTCTTTCGCGATGGAACGTGGCTCTCTGCCTTTTCTACAAGTATTTTCAGCAATTTCTGCTCTAATGAGATTTATTAACTGGTGTCCCACCCTCATTAGTTTACCCGCAACAAATTGGCGACCTTATAGTTGGTATTGGTGGTCACATAATCGAACGTTGAGCTGACCGTGCCAGTCTGCAGTCTAAACACTCTACAGTATGCACCAAAGGGAACAAAGAGCAGCTAATAAGAAAATAGATCATTTTGCAGATGAAAAAATTGTTCGGATTCCTTCTAAAGTTTTAGCTGAAAGATTTATCTCTAAATTTCAGGCATGAATCTGCGTAAGCAATGTGACTTGCACAAACCTTTGAATCTAAGACTGATTAAAATTGATTCAATTTAACGAAATAAATATTTTCGTGGTATTTAATTTCTCAGCAAAAATAATCATTATTTGACTTAAATGGACATTTGTGTCTGCAACAACAACAACAAGAAAGCAGGAGGTCAAAAAGAATGATTTTTTTCTTTACATCGCTGTTGTTTTAACTATATTCACCTCAGCAATGTTTATTGTTCTAAAAAGGATTTTAAGAATTGTCATAAAATCTAAACATAGGAAAGTGAATTTATATATATTTGTCGGAGAATTACAACAAAAAATAATAAAGGATACTCACAATTAGAAATAAGGAGAATGGACATTTTATTTGGCATTTACATGCCCCCCACAACATACACAGTCACGGATATGGCATGATGGCTTGTTTAAATGTTGGGAGCCCAAGGTGTCACATAGACTGAAGCCAAATATTTCATCTTGAAACTAGCATCTTACTGGCGTCGGTATTTAACATTTTGGCGCAATAAGAGATGTAAGCCCAGGATTAGAATCGCTAGATATCACTCAATTATTTTATGTACTTCTATAAAAAGAAACACATCTGCGAGATAAAATGTATTTTGCCTGCCAGAAAGCAGAGTGTTCGTGAGCAGAGATATTACAACGAGGTATTCGTTTTCGAACCCATAGGTCAAAAATACCAGACAGTCTTTCACGAGGATTCTGGAAATGAAGAAGAAGGCTGCACCTGTAATTAAAGCAGAGACTGATAGGTTCAGCCGAATTCCGAGGAATTTTCGTGGTAGGTGCGATCTGTGTCTGCAAGAAAAAATAACAATATTAAAGTACCTAAAACAGCACCTACTCCTGAATTTTAGAAAGGAATTCATTAGTAAGTGCCACTATAGAGCAAAATTTCAGAACATTTAAATATGAAATTTAAAATTTGAAATGTTAATTTCAGTTTTTGCAGAGTAAATATAAATCAAATTGTTTTGACAAATTGACTAATTTTTAAATAGTAATTTTAAACCCTCTACCTCCCTCTTCCTGTCCCCTTTAATATCTACCTTCATAAAATATGGATACGTATTTATTTAACCCCGATTTATTTCTGCAAGTATATATATCTTTTTCACAGCATAAATTTTTATAAAAATTTTAAAATAATTTTTAGAAAGTTTAAAAAGACTTTTTAAAATTAAATTTTTATTATCTTTACTTTTTTATTTTTTATTTTTATTTTTATTTTATTTATATTTATATTTTTCATTAATTAGATTAACTTAATTGACTTAATTAAATCATATATCTGCTATTTCCTAAATATGCTTTTTTTACCTTTTTCTAATACTTTACCCTATTTACGAACGCTAGTTTTGTTTGACACGTATCGAGCGTCTCTTAAATATGAAATGTTTCTTCTTTCTTTTCTTTTTCTTTCTCTTCTTACTCCCTTCCCTCCCATTCCTTCTGTTTTATTTAACCACCTATCAATCAAACGCTGTCTTCCTTTTCCATCCGTTACTTTCTTCTCTTTGTAAAAGCTAGACAAAGCCAAATTTTCTAATTTTTTCATTCTCTACAACTCTATCTAAAAGCAAATTGTCCAGCACCCGGTACAGTTACTACGATTGCGGAAACTATTTTTTTTTTTTTGTGACGTAAATTTTTTAATTTTTAACCTTCATTTTTATTTTTTATTTCATTTGAAATGTGGGAAATGTTGATAATATGGGAAATCTCTGTTAGGATTTCATGTTGAAATGATCATTCAGCAGTTTGAACATCGAAATTTATTTTATGCGACAATTGGTCGTAATTTTAATTTTATTGAGCTCTCCATCTGTATTTTTAATATTAAAATATTAATATTAATTAGGTCGGACTTTGGGATTTAACTTTACAACTTTTCCCTTGCATAAAAGTTATTATATATATATATATATATATATATATATATATATATATATATATATAAACACACACACACACACACACACGCACACACACACACACATACATATATATATATATATATATATATATATATATACTTTATGTTTTTTCTTTTTATTCAAGTTTCCTTCAAGTAAATTTATTTTCCATTATTTTTTGACATTGTATCTGTCTTTCAGAATTCTGCCAGTGATATAAAGGAATTGTTGTAAGCAACTGAAAGTAAAACCTTTAACATATCCGTTATAGTCGTTTTGAGGATGAAATCGTATATTTTGAGACATGATCGCTCAAGCATGTGTCACGTACGGCACCTAACTGACTGAATGATCTATCATTGTAGGATATTAAGTCTAGGGTCTACGATATCTATAGTTCAACTGCGCTACCATAAATATTTTATATGTAAATGACTACCAATAACTAAGGACAGAGCATCTCCTTTGTATATGAAAGAATTCATAAACAAATCACATACAATGGAAATTTCTTCATAATAAAGAGGGTTACCGTATTTGTGAAGGAACTCTATACATTATTAAATCTCAATGCCTTTGTAGCATTTTGCATTCATTCATTCTTTCATTTAACGAATTACTTCATCCTGAACAACGCCAAAGTTCATTGCAAATCACAAGAAAACGGTAGAATCAACATGGATACCTGGAATGTTAAATAGGCAAAAGAAGCAAGGTTTGTAGTTTTAATGAAACCGTTGTGACTGCTGAGAGAATAATTCAATGAAAGGAAAGAACAGACAATGTAATAACCAATACCTGGTTACAAGAAATACCCAGATGATTATGGTCATGGAGGAAACCCAAGATGAGAAACGAAAACTGAATCAAATACATAACTAGACTGCGTAGCGCCCACGTCCTTTGGTTATAGGTAAACTAGGGATAAAAACTTTGAAGATTGAGAAGTCTTCAGGAAAAATACACGGACATGCTAAAACATCATATACAAGGGACAACTTGGAGACGAAATCAAAATGGGATGCACTAAGAGAATCTCATGATATCAGAATAAAAATGTCATCTTCCCAAAGGAAAACGAATTTAAGAGAAATAATAAAGAGATCCCGAATGAGATTCATGACATGATGCAAACGAAATAAAAATCAGTTTCAAGAGATGGAACGGAATATAGGAAACTATACAAGGAAATATGAACAAAATGTGTATGTATTAAAGATGATGGTCAACGGAAAATGTGCAGAAATAGAGAGATTGAGCACGACCAATAAAAGGAGTAAAAAATGCATGCGCCAGCTGAACAGTAAAAGATATACTCAGCAACAGGATTAATAAAATCCAAAGATAGAACGGTCATATTAAAGAAAGAAAAAGTACTTTTAGCGATGAGACGAATATATAGGAAATCTTCCACGTGGTGGGCAAAACAACCGTCAACACATGGATATACTGACGGACGTAAAATAGAAAACCAGTAGAGGCTGCACTAGCCAAATTGAACAGTAAACAAAGCAGGACGAAATCTATTGCAATAGAGATGCTGACAGCTTTAGACGATTTTGGCGTAGACAAGAAAACAGAAGTAATAAATGAAACTACGACAGATAATATAGCGGAAAACCTAAGCAGATTATTTTTCATAGCATTCTTTAGGCCAGGCGCAAAGAATGTGAAATCCACACAACAATAAGATTAATGATTCGCATACAAAACTCATCATCCGCAGATTCGGATGAATAGGAATGGGTAACAGAATCGAGCCAAAGATAGGAAAAGAAGCAGCAGGAAAAAGTCAAAGACACCTGGAACAAAGAACACGATATTCCTGCCCAGAATTTCATCAAAGGAAATACAACGAAGGATAAAACGGTGTTTTATAGATTAAGTAAAGGTGTTTTCAAAGTACGCCACAAAGACTTGTTAGATCCGTCCAGTAACCCTGATATATTCGTGAAAGGAGACAGAATAATCCTCATGAAATATGTCTTCTCACCATATATGTTCGAATCTATCCAGCGAACCAGTTCTTGTGGAAAGCGAAGTCCTGCCAGGATTTGGACATTTGCGGACACAATTCAACAATATAAAATACGCAGATGACACAGCGAAGGGGAAGAAAACTACAAGGCCTCCACAGAAGGTAGCCAGGGAAAACGAAAAGAACTAAACATCAACTACAAGTAAACTGAATGCATGTTCATCAGTAAAAGAGATCCCAACATGCCACATTTACGCGGCCGTGGATATCAAAATCAAGTAGTTGGAAAGTGTTCTAACAAAGAACGAAAAGTGTGACACTGATATCCGAAGGCGTATTGGCATGGTGAGGGACGTTCAAAAGTTGAGTAAAGAAGACAAACGGGAAAATTTCGTCAGAAAGAAAGAAAAGCGTCATGGATTGTTATGGTGATATTCGTCCTTGTGGTGCAACGAATGGAACAAATATAATCAAGGGATGAAGAATATACTGAAGCAACAGAAATGTATTTATAGAGCCTGCTGAGGATACCATAGACTCAAACATTTAAGCAACGACAAGGTTTTGGAGTGATGGAAACGAAAAGAACAGGGATTTCTACATGAAGACGAAGAGCGAGTTGGATTTTCGAATAAAGAAATAAAGATGGAAGGCCAGAGAATTCAATACTCATCGGACTTTAGAAGAAAAAAAGGCAATGTGTGATATAATTGATCGGTTTGAGAAAATAGATGGTAGACAAGGTACGAAAGCATACAAAAAGATATACAAGGAGGATGATGGAGGGATATGATTTCCACGTATTGAAGAAACACAGCACATAAAAGAAGAAAAGAAGTTAGGCCATTTTGCTATTAAATATATTGGTAGTAATTTTAATATAAATTGGAATTGTTGGTTAGAAAATATTTTTGGCATGGTTACTTGATGCCAAAATTAAACATTTTGAAGACAATTATATTGCTTCAATCAAATATATTTGAACGCAACGGTATGCCTTTCAAAGACATAGTAAAATGTATTTTAATAATTATGTTGAAATTAATTTTCGTATAAATAGATATTTTTGGTGGGTTGAATATGTTTAGCGGCATTTCAACGTCTATTTGAATTTTTATGCTAGGTCCAAATGTTTTAATACAGTTTTGTGGCTTCAACTAAATATGTTTGGAACGCATTTACACATCAACAACATTAAAATGTATTATTTCATTTACTATGAATGTATTGTTGGTAATTATAGTATAGATAGGTATTGTTGGTTGGATTCTATTTTTAACGAGATATCAATACAGGTATAGATTACTTAAGGCCGAAATATAATAAACATTTTTGAAATACGAATCCTTTGAACGCAATTGTATGCCTCCAGCAATAGATAAAATGTATTGGTAATTTTCGTAGAAATGTATTGTTGGTATCAATATAAATAGGTATTGCTGTTGGGTAATATTATTAATGGCATATCTACCACTATCACTATTTAATGCTGAACTCTAAATATCTTGAACTGTATTTTACGTTTTCAACGAAATATCTAGCACCTAAACCTCCAGATTCAGTTAAAATATATTGCTGGTCATTTTACTATAAATATGTATTGTTTGTTGTTGTTTAATGGGCTTGAGCAATTGGATGGCAGAGCAGGGTTGGGAGAGATACCAAGAGAAAAAGTGATATGAGCTACAAGAAATGCAAATGGGGAAGGACATGATCTTCTACGTCCTGAATACACGTACACAAAAAAGACGTTGGTCATTTTTGTTATGTAAAACATATTATTGGTAATTTTACTATAAATAGGTATTGCTGGTTACTCTTTATGGGTTATTTAATGTCAAAATCTAAACAAGGTATTGAAAATATTTTATGGCTTCAACTAAATTTATTTAACACACTGTATGCCTTCAACCATATAAAATGTATTATTGGTCATTTCGCTATGTAATATACTGAATGTAATTTTAGTATAAACAGGTATTTTTGTAGGTTGATTTTGATTACGGCATTTCAACGCTGCTGGGTTATTTATCACCGAACGAATACCTTGATCAAAAGTTTTATGGTTTCAACTAAATATGTTTTGAACGCATATATGGCGCTCAACTAAATATAAAACGCATTAACCATTTTTCCTCTAAAAATGAGTAGTTAATAATTTTGTTTGTGAATAATAAGTGCTAATTGATCTTGTTTAGCGTCATATCAAACTTTATCAATTATTTAATGGCAAAAATCTAAATATTTTAAACGCATCTCACGCCTTTAACTAGATTAAATGTATTTTTGTAACTTCGCATTTGTAAAAATTGATTGCTGAAATATTAGTATCTATATATCCATAGTGTTTTGTTTTTATTTGTGTGTACTATTTCATACGTCCATAGATGGGATCCTAATTTATAAGTACGCATCTTTAGTCAGAGGGACTCGGACAACAGCAGTTAAGAGGTGGTTTCCCAATCCCGAACAGCTTCAGACCTACAAATTGTTTTTGCTGTTTGAATGCCTTTATCTTTAAATTGAGGGTAGGACCGGCACTGACAGCCAGTGAATGTTGCATTACTTTTTTATTAAATGAGAATGTAGAATTTTCTAGATAAATATTATTATTGGATCCATAGCTTGGGGAGAAGAGATAGATACAGACAGTGTCTTAAATCTGTTACTTACGCGTCAAGAAATATAAAGAAAATAATCGACTTGAATTTAATTCCCCCACAACGGAAGTTTTGTTTTGAGTCAATCACATAATTCACTGAAATATCCTCAAATAAATGAACGGGGTTCAGTGGGTTCAAACAATGAATGCAAATAAAATCAACATGGTTAAGAGATACAAAAAATAGAAGCTGTGGAGAGTTATGATCATTCATATCGTGAAAGGTAAATGGATACAAAAAATGGTAGCCAGTCAATTAAGTGCTAAAAATATATACGTTTGGACGATCATGTCGTGAAATAGACATGTCCTACTGGCAGAAGAGATTGTCTGGCAGTAAAGTTGGCATCACTTTCTGCGCTTAGACTAGCCAGCTAAGGCTATAGAGCCCAATCAGTTCTGTTATTTAACTATAACTGGAGGGAAGAGACAGATTACTTATCTTTCTAATGGTATTTAGCAAGTGAAGGCAGGGTTCAACTGGAATCCGAATTGCTTCCTGATTTCTGGTTCCGAGCCTATGTCATCCACTGCAATCGCAAACACCTTAGTAACTTTTTAAATTTCTTGCATGTTTCACTTTTTAAATAAAGAAAAAGTGATTTTTAAGTCGTGTTATTATTATGTAAATTTGAAATACCAGTTTGAAATATTGCCAAATTGACTTTTGTGAAAACAATTTTGCCACAGATTGCTTGTCAGTTTTAAAACTATGCTCAGATTAAAAATGATTTAAATGATTGTTAGCAACCTTTCTAATTCGATATAAGTTGTCACGCAGATTCGTATATACAAGTCAGTGATGAATGAACTGCTTACCCTAATTACGAAAAATAGTAAAATAACACTGGCATCTCATTTTAATAGATATATTTACCAACATCACAACAAAAATATATTGAAATACAAAATAGTTAATTTATTAATGAAATATCCGCTTGATTTTCCAAACATGAACTTCACCTCGCATGTCTTTGATTAACATCGTCAATGCTTCCATAATTCTTGCCATTCTATCCATCTTTTGGTGTACAAGGAGTCTTGAGTGATCCGGCTCAAATGTGCTTCACACATAATAAAGTGGGGATTACAGTCTGGGGAGATTTGTGTTCAGATATAAGGAGTGTGTAGTCGCAGAAATTGTCTGACAGTCATGACTGGGTTATTTTGCTTAAATGTGGTATAACATAGAGTTTTATTGCCAGACATAGGATCTTACAACTGCCACCCACCTGACTTCGGGCAACACTACCCCAGGGTACTTTTGCGTTGAGCCGATGTGGGAAGATGAATGAAAGTATTGGTTCAGCTGTCATTAGAAATCTTTTCAAACACCAGTAATGTTGACTAAATATATTATTGAATCTTGAAATTGAACCCTCTACCAAGCCCTCAGACTGATAGTAAAAACACACTAAAATGTGCGTATTGAAGCTTTCCAGCACTATCAAGCCAAAAAGACTATTGAAAAGTTCGGTGGAGTGAATTATGTCACCATATTGCCCAATTGACTCTACCACAATGTAGAAGCCGGTAAAAATGATAACGAAACAGCTAAGAAAAAGATCAAATAAAATACAAAAAATACATACCAGCACATCGCATCTAGTATATTTTGTATTTAAGCAGTAAACCTATTTTATCTTATTTAGCTATTTATTGGACCTATTATTTCACCATACAACAGACTGCTACCTATGCGCAAGGTTATTAGAGAAAAAATAGGTACTGATGATGCCGAAGAAAGAATGGAAGACCGGATTTTGGATTAGGGAAATTATTTACTTAGGTTGTGATGATATTTAGGAGGTAGAAGGTTATAACCGACGTTGCATTTAAGTTTTGGAGTTTAGGCTATCAGAAATAATGCTACATGCAAGATTAGCTGCACCGATGAAGTGCGAGTGTATAAAACTAATAGAGTAGAAGTAGGTACATTTAATTATTCGACAATAAAAGTGTGCGTATTCTTTGATAAGCACCTAGTAGCAGGAGTAAATTCATGGCTCAAAATCTTGGGGAAAAAGCTGGTCAAACAGAAGTTCGGAAAATATATTTATAAAATAAAACAAATCAGCAAATGCTATACTTGGATAATATTAAGTTTAAGACTATGTCTCGAAAATATTACGACTGACTGGACAGAAGATTTTTCTTTACTATTGTGGGGAGAATTGTTTTCAACCGTATGAACCCAATCTGTCCAAGTATTGTACTGACCATCAATGCAAATACTAAAAAGTATAAAATACAAATTAGTAGTAATTATACTATCATTCCAGCGAAAATAATTTTGAAGAAATAAATTTGAATTTTTAATTCCGTAATTCGTCAAAATCTTAAAATGATATAGAAGTAATATTTCAGCCGTTATATGCTCCGTCTTTTCTGTCGTTGTAAATTTCTGAACCAAATTCACTGGAGATATATCATTCTAATTCCATGTGCGTGATGCTATTTCTGGTAGTTCTTTAAATCCTATCTGGTGCCATTAACAAGGTAGCCTTGTTTGGTATTGATCTAAAATTTGTGTCAAGTCATTGGAACTAACCAACATCTTGTTGTCCACTTGTACATGCGTTCGTGAGAACATCAGCATGCGAATTTCAATTTATCCCAATGTCTCCAGTAACCATTTTTTTACCAGAGTTCATATTGCAATCTTTTGATGCTGTGATTCTCTTAGTATCTCATACCAGAGATCATATTGTAATTTATGACGCTTAATGATTTTTCTTAGCTCTCCGTATTACTGATTCATTTCTATTGTTCGGCTTAGAGATATTTGTGTATTCTAGTATATGCGCTAATTTGCCATGCAGTTTTCAGTGTGCCTCAATCAATTAATTCAACTTCTATTCCCCTAGGGGGCTTTGTGGATCTCTTATCTTCCTCCATATGTGTTCAGGAATATCGTAAACTTAAACAAAAGATGAGAGAAAATAGACCGAACATTTACATAGTGTAAATACTAATCAATCCAAAAGTACAGACAATTATTATTATTATTACTGCAGCCAAAAAACACCTTGGTAGTTACTTTTAACAGAAGTGTCCATATTCTTAACTAGTCTCTTTTAAAGTTTAGTGTTTTCATATGATATCATGCATGTCGCTAAACTCTTTTCGAAGCAAATATCTAAACTTGTAGTTTTATAGAACCGCTCTTTTAACCGATCAATGGTTAAAATTGGTTTAGAGTCAGTGAAGACGAAAGCTCATGGCGTGAAGATCATTCTTATTTTTATTTTTATTATTATTATGAATCAAACATGAAATTCTTGCAGAAGTCTTCATATATTAAATAGTCTGCTAAATCGATATTTTCAATGGCTGCTACATAGTACCATACCCGTTCAGAAATATTAAACTCTCAGATCAAAGGATCATAGTGATGACTGCAATTATTTGCATTTGTTCTATTAGAAACTAAAACCTGCGTGACAAGATCGTATCTTACTATATTTTATTATTTATTATTATTAGTAATCATAATTAATTATTATTATTATTATTATTATTATTATTATTATTATTATTATTGAAGCCAAAAACTTCTTAGCCACCAAGAGAGGTTTTCATTCTTAAATAGTCTCGAATTGACTACACTTTCATATTAATGTCATTCATGTCACCATACCCGTTTTTAGCTAGTAAAGACATTGTATCAAGTCCCAGTAGACGTCTAAATCAAGGATCCTCTTTTAGAATGCAAACTATTATAGAACTTGAGTTAATCTAGATCTTGCATTGTAGTGCTGAAATTTAAAACATAGGTTTGTGATTTTAGAAGCAAGAATCCTTTTTCTATCAAAGTACAACATCTTGAAAATCCAACACATGCCTACAATAGACACTTAAATCAATAAAGGAATAAAAATTATTAAAATGTTCAAATGATTGCGTTCGTGTTTGTCACTTATTGTTAAGTAAATTCTACTATTCTTTGAAATCCTGATTTATATCTGAAATTCGACATTGCAATTAAAATTATGAAAATTAAATCAGGTCTTGTCGAAATCCTAACATTAATACGCCAGTCAATATTTAATTCAAAATGTTAATTCACATAGAAAGATGCCCATAATTTATTGAAGAAGCAATGGTCACTGCAAAATGTACAGGATAAAGTTTTAATAAATCATTTATTGTAAATGCAGCGGTTATGGAATTATCACCTCGGAGCAATGACTTATATAAGCGAACGAACAGCGATTAACCAAGAACGAAGATGCAGTGATTCGTGAATTAGCGACAACTGGATTGGTTAGCTGTTCCACAATTCCGACGAACGTACGTAACACTATTTTTATCGTTTATATTTACAAACATTTTGATGTTATGGGTAGATTTTCACTTTTGATAATCCAAAATTTTTAAATGACATCAAATATGGGATGCAAAAAAGGTTTTGCTGACCTTTTCAGTTGGAAAACCAAGATGGACACCTTTTACACACCACCCAAAAACACGCACTGGAAATATCTACTTACGCTATCATTTGTACTGACTGTTGTTCTCTTTTTGCTGCCATATTCATGATGTTTCGACCGTTGTATGCTCTAAAATCCTTCTAAACAGTGTTCCATGAATTTTGTGCAGTTACGCATATACAATCCACAAATAATTCAATATAACAATTTTGAATCACTTTCTGCTTACCAAAAAATTGATTGTGACTTTGCTTGCTCTTTTCATTTTTAAGGCCTTCTAGCTTCCAGCTAAACGATTCGTTATTATGCTAACAGTTTTCTTCTTCTTCTTTTCTTTCTTTCTCAGACTGGAAATGAAATTTATTGCAGCTTATCTATCTATCTATCTAACTATCTATCTATCTATCTATCTATCTATAAAGAGTGAGACAGTACAGAGTGTGTGTGATTTTAGAAATCAATAATGTAATGATTACTTTCACTTACGCTTTAGTATTCTATTCAAATCACACTGTATATATCCTTAAACATTCCGATTCTGATCACTCTTGTAAAGAAAGCCTGTTAATGCCATTGAATCTACACATTGTCTACTTATTAAATTTTTCTTTATCATTTCATCCCAAGTAAATACAAGATGACAAACACCAAGACGCAATGGATGCTGATATTAGATAAAGAATCCAATTTCGAAGGACAATACAACCGGTGTAATATGAATTTGGTGATGATGACTCAACACTAAATAATTTCGAGTTATCGTATTCGCGTGCAGACATACCGTACCAGAGAGCGACTGAAACAAAGATTCAGTTCGAACAAAATCAATTCGAAGAATGCAAAATTGACTGTACAACGCGGTAAAGATCGTAATACGTACAAGATGATGACAACAGTCCGAACAATGCAAATAACAATATTCGAAAGTAATGGAAAGAATCAGGTATTAATCCAGATCTGGAAGTAGAGATTTTAAGCCATTAGAAGATTTTAAACCAGACGGTGTACAGACCAAGAATTTTTGTTTAGTCAAAATCGTGGTATAATCGCCTTAGTAAGGCCACTGCCACCAGGTGTCAGCATTCAGTGTCCAGTTTGCAAACAGCAATATGTACCTCAGTTCATCCTTGGGACTATTGACCAAAACAAGATATCGTTTCATCAACGAGCGAATTATTCAATTCTCATTCTTTTTCTCATTTGGCAGGTTGACATCAGAATCGACATCAGGCGAAATATCGAAGGACTTCGGTGAGTGGGGACAGACTAGCTTTAGCCATAGTTGCAACCAGTCTAGAAAAACAACATAGGATTGAAACTATCATAGTTGTATTAAGAACCTACCTCACGTCCAACCTAGTTGTTATGTAGTGTGATGAGATCAGTAACACTTATACTCCACATTAAGGTTTACACACACACACACACACACACACACACACACACATATATATATATATATATATATATATATATATATACATGTATGTATATAAGATGTATTTCGGCAGCAATAATTTTTTAATTCTCTCAGACAAGTTTGGTTAATTAATATCGAAAATTTCGTTACTTTTAAAATTTTTTGCATAGGTTGTTTATGTTATCAGGAAATGTTGTTTTTATTATTTCTTCTGTGAGTAGAATGTTTTCAATGTTGTTACAATTTATGTATTTAAGGATTTTACGCTTGTGTAATATTTACATCGCAGTTTTTGGGTTAATCGAAAGGAAGAAAAAAAAGTAAATGCGAAATAATTATAAATCAAATTCAGGCTTTGATGTTTAAATGAGCTACCGCCTTGAGGATAGGAATGATTCCATTCAGTTATGCCATACGTATACACGCTTTGGGTGATCATATCTCGAAAAAGAACATGACTGACTGGATAGAAAATTATCCCGCAGCTCGCTTGCCATTGTCATGTAGACTTATTGCCAGTGCCAAGGCTATAGGAACCACCTTCTATTTAATTATAGCGAGAGGGAAATGAATGGATTCATGCGTTTTTCAAGGGTGTTGCGTTTAAGGGATTGTGTTAAATTTAATTGAAATTGGACCCGGCTCTTCGATTCCTTGTTCCGAGCCGATATCCACTGAACAAATACGCACATCCAAATATATATTTTACTAATCAT
>JBBBDQ010015026.1:0-10487 GCA_037127315.1 Ascarosepion bandense
TTGGTCTTGATGTTCGGGTGTAATCCTTTTGGATGGACTGGCATAGTCTCGTCCTTACGCGTGATCTTCTTGCCTCCTTTCCACCCAGAGGTCGAGGGTAAGGGGGACGCTGGTGCTGCTGCTGCTGCTGCTGCTGCTATCCGTGCTGCGTTGCTGCTGCAGTTGCCGCCGGTCTGGACGCTGCTGCAGATCCGGTCGCTGGAGCAGGTTTGGTTGCTGCTGCTGCACGTTTGGTTGCTGCTGGCGGCAGTCGCCGCTGGATTGGTCGCTGCTGCAGGTGCAGTCGCCGCTGCTGGATTGGTCGCTGCTGCAGGTGCAGTCGCCGCTGCTGGGGTGGTCTCTGCCGCAGGTGCAGTCGCCGCTGCTGGGGTGGTCGCTGCTGACAGTGTGGCTGCCAAGCCGCCTCCGCTGGTGTGGGGGAGCCGAAACAGCATGCTCTCCCACTCGGTCATGGTGCGGGCTAAGTACGTCGTCGTCGTCTGCATACACAGTTGCCAAATCTCCCACCGACGCCGGTGGGAGTGCCGATTTCCCCCGGTCCTTCTGTGGCCATGCCACAAAAGTGACCGATCACCGGACAACTTCTTCTGGTGTTTCGCGTTTTCGAAGAAAACCGCTACTTTACGCTGGCCCGAGCAATGAACTCGGGCTGGAAATCAGTTGTCCAAGAGACAAAGCGTGAGCAGATATCACTGCGGAACAACTACTCCACTAGGCTCTTCCCAACGAACAGGGGGAAGTGGCTAGGCCGTGGTCATGCCACGAGGTGGACAACTGCTTCCCGGTGTTTCGCGTTCCGAAGAACACTACTTTTACGCTGGCCCGAGCAATAAACTCGCGCTGGAAAACAGTATGTCCGAGAGACAGAGTGCGAAAACGTCAACACGGAGGAACAAATGCTCCACTAAGCTCCCACAACACAAAAAATCCACACAAACAAAAGTCTGGGGGAAGTGGCTGGTTTTATTTATTCATTTTTACATGAATTATGGCACAAGGCTGAAAGGTGGGAGGGGGAACAAAACTTGGGTTGGTCTTCAGTTACTACATCCTATACCTAGCTAATCGGATTCACGACCCATACATACGTTACAATGATTCTCATTCACCATAAGAATTTGTCCATCAACACTCGTACTTATCTAGCACCAAATATCGCAAAACATACCGGGGACCTACAAAAACGCCCCAAATGTACATAAAAATTTGTGATTATTTACAAAAATAGATTTCTTCAAAATTTGTACATAAAAATTTGTGACTATTTACAATTATAGTACAAAAATAGATTTTAACATTTGTACATGATGATATGATGTGGGGAGGGGTATGAAGAAACAAAAAATCCCCAAAAAACAAAAACAATTTCAAATGAATATTTATACAAAATGTTAGTAAGACCCAAACACACACCCTCGTAATTAAAGAGGCCACTGTATTCTATCTGTAGAGACAAAAAATCAAGCCGCTCTCTTTCTAAGGGGAATGGAGAAGCTGGGTACAAAAATAAATTGGATTGGAGAATATATAAGGCTGACCCAGCCGAGAATAAAACGGGGCAAAATAACAATGGTCAGTGGGAATCTCGAACTGATCATAACAAAAGCAATGGAGCTGGAACAGGCTAGGACAAATACATTCACTCACATTAACTAGGTATACAAAAGAAAGCTAACCTTAACTGCGGGAGGGGTTCCAGAGGAATCACCCCGATGTGACTTTGGCAGAACTAAAAAGAAAATCAAGGCTAGCCCCGGTCACACGAACCAGGCTCGCTGCATATATCCACCTTTACAAGTCTGTCGGGTGCCGTTTCCGTTCAGTTCTAATCTTCATTTTGAGCTGGTGCTCAAAATATCGGATTAGATCCCCGATCCGAAAGACGACCTCCCCGCAAGACTTCCTCCAGACGCGTCATCCAAATCACCATTCTAGCCGTGGCCAGTAGCGACAGAAACACCATCCGCTTCACACCAGAGTACGGGGGCGACACATTGTCCACAGCGTATGCGCGATCAATGAGCACAAGCTCCCGCGGCGAGATACGAGCAGTCAACTCGCCGACACGCGCCCACAACGGGCGAACGCGCGGAACAATGGAAGAAGGCGTGCGCCGACGTCTCCGATTCCAAGGTTGCAACGTTCACAATCTGGCAAATCCGCCAGGCCCATTGCGAAACGCTTGTCATTGAGCGACAAACCATTCCGAGCCAATCGCCAGTCAGAGAGAACTCAGAGTTGCTGGAGCCAATCCGCACCTGGCGCCCAAGACCAATGAGAGCGGTACTCCACTCTCGATGCCGAGCTTACTCCACAGCTTATCCTTCACGGCACCCTCCACTAATCCCCGATAGAAGAGTTTCCTAGGCTGTGAAAGGTCACTGACTGTGGAATGGCCTGTAAGGCCGCCAGACAGCTGAGCAGGAATTTCGGTCGCACCCAAGGCCCGACGGTCAGCCATAGTATCGTGTGAGCGATGGTGGCGCAAGGGAACATGTCCCTCACTACCCCCGCAAGCAACCGATCTTCCTCCAACGCGCGCCTGAGAAATGCCAACCTCGAGCACGTGGCTCCTCAAGTGTGGCATCCCCAGACCCTTGACACGGACGGAGGCAACAGACCTTTGTCGACCATGTGTTTGCGTCCTCTCCACAGGCAGGAGAATAGCAAACGCTCGAGCGCCTTCTCATGATCGTCACAAAGGAAGTACTGACAGCCGGTAAAGGATCATGGGAAAGAGGTATGTGTTGCACACCTCCGCCAAGCCCTTCACGGAGAGACCCTGCCGACGCCAAACCTGACCGACGCGCCGACCTTGCCAGTACTTCAGACCAGTTTTTCTCCAACTGTAAGTCCGGACCGAACCAACCGGAGGAGCTTGACCGGCCCGTCCGTCCAGTCGAAGGGCCCCGGGAGGGAAACACCCTTCCAAGCGCCTAACCGCAAGCCGGAAGACTTGTCGCAGTTAATTCTGGCCCCCGTCACCTTCTCGTACCGTACAAGCGCCTGCTGTACTGCCTCTACAGACCCTGCGGGAGGACACAAAGGTCGTTACGTCATCGGCGTACGCGGAAACCCCGGGCTCGAGCTCCGCCAGGGACTGCGATTCCACGTAGACCGGACTGCCCGTCTCGTCCCTTAGCCGGCGAAGGAGGGGCTCCAAACGCCAGGACGTGTGCTGAGAGCAGACAGTGGACAACCCCGTCGGATCGACCTAGACAGCGCGAAAGCGCCCGACAGCTTCCCGTTCACCTGTACCACAGCCTTGGGGAAGACACAGAAGGCTAATCCAGCGGCCGAAGTCGGGTTTGAACCGGCGGCCCGCAGGACAGCAGCCAGGTAGCCATGGTCAATCCTATCAAATGCCTGGACTGGATCCAACTTGATCAGCGCGGCCTCATCGTCGTCTTCTACACCCTCTACGATCGTGCGAATCAAGTGCAGGTTGCTCTGAATTGTTCGTCCCTTCACAGAACAAGTCTGATCCGGTCCCAACAGAGACTCGGCACCAGCTGCAAGCGATTCGTCAGGATCTTGGCCAAAATCTTTAACCTTGTGTTTAGCAGATATGGGCCTGTAATCATCTAGTTCCCTCCCAACCTTCTTGCTCTTTTTCAACAGCGTGATCACGCCCTCGGCGATCCGACCGGGGATGGACCCTTGCCGAAACCAGTGGTTGAACACGACAGCCAAGAGCGGGACAAAAGGTGCGACATCCTCAAGTACATTTCATAGGGCAAACCATCCAAGCCTGGCGACTTGCCTCCGAGTGACGCTTCTTCAAAGCCACGTAGATTTCGTCCTCCGTAATCTCCCCTTCGCAGCTAGCCGCTTCCTAGCCGGCAAAAGCCGGGGAAAGTCAGCCAAATAGCTGCGAAACTCCTCGTCACGGAGTCCGGGCTCCTTGGTAAATCGGTGTTCGAAATGCTGCCGGAACGCCTCGCACATGTCGTTGGTGGACCTTAGGAGATGTCCCTCCGGGTCGCGTACCTCTCGAATGTACCGGTCGCCGGCCTGGCGAATTTCTTCCTTGCGCAGTTCTGCGCCCATGTTCACAGCTTCTGAAGACATCTTGCTTAACTTAGCCCTAATTACCTGACCCATGTAGCGCCCGCTAGTCGAGCGCTCCAGGGCCTCCCTGGCTAAGGCTATCTCTAGGGGATCCCCTCCAGCCTCCGCCCGGGTGAAATTAGCACTAAGTGTCTTTGCCTGCAGCCTTATCTAGGGCTGAGACGTTGGCTATATTTGGTGGCGAAAGACCTAATGGTGTCCTTAAGGTTAACCCACCACCTACTCCCAATGACTCGCCCAGTTAATTCCCGCTGAACTAGTTTTGTCAGCTGGTCACGAAAGTCCCGCCTGTCCAATAAGGACTGATTGAACTTCCAATAACCAGCCAACTCCAGGCCTAAAGTCTAACACCACCCGGGCACAAACGAGTTTGTGGTCCGAGTAGCCTAGCCAGTGGAACGTTGGACATTCTAAGAAGTCTATGTCGGCTTCTCTGACTAACATCGTATCCAGTACGCGGATACCCGGGTAGAAGGCCAACTATGCGTCCACGTCCACATGCTCCCATCCGGATGATCGACCCGGTATCTATCGACGAGACCAAATTCGCCGATCAGATCAACCAGGCTACGATCACCACTCCACCCGCTAGCGCCCCTTCCTCTATCCCATTTGGGGGTTAGACGGCATTCCAGTCCCCAACTAAGATTAGCCGTGTTGAATGCACCATGAAGGGCTCCAACAGCCGAAAGAAAGAGACACGCTCACCTGGGACATTGGGCGCATAAACCGCAATCAGCCGAAACGATTTGCTTTTCACTGCAATATCTGCCACGATCAGCCGGCCCTCGGCACCGACATGGACAAGGTCGATCCTCGCGTCCAGGGTGCGCTTGACCAGCAAAGAAACACCTCTGGCATGCCGGCTCCCATATGCTGAATAGACGACATAGTCGTTAGACAGCACACACGAGTCGACTTCGCAAACAAAGTGAGTCTCTTGGATCGCGGCCACATCCACGCCGAACGACAAGAGGTCACGAAGCAGGCGAGCCGCCTTACCCCGATCCCTCAGGCCATTCGCATTTAAGCTGGCTATCTTAATAGACATGATTTAGTTCTGAAAAGGAAAAACAACAAAAACATGCAACAAAAATACTAGTCACATACGGGACGGAAATCCCTAGCAGATAGGACCCCGACGGACTGTCCTAGGGAACCTGTTCCCACATCGGACGTAATCCGTCCGTCTAGGACAATGCTGCCAACGTCCTGTGGGTATGTTAGTTTTACTACCCTATAGAGACTGGGGTGGAGTAAAACAGGGACCTCCCCGAACAATTTTTTTCCATTTTTTTGAGTTCAGGTGTGTTGTGCTGAACCATGGCAACTTTTGCAAAATGTTCTTTGCTTCAGGATGATCCCAGACCAGGTTGCCACCGGTGTTCCTCACCAGGGTGATGACACCTGGGGCCTGGGGAAAGTTTCTAGGATCTTCAACTGGTTTGCCCTCCACTGAAGTCAGCTTCAGCAGGGGCTTTAAGAGCTTTGCTCTGAGATGACCACTCAGAGGCAACGTCCTCACTCACTTTAAGGAGTGCTTCCCCTTGGGGCAGGGCTTTTTCTTTTTTGCCTGAGAGGGAGTGGACAGAGGAGGAGGGAGGGAGTGGGGTTAAAGTACATGATTTCAGGGGGGTCAGTTTAAAGACTGGGGACTGGGAGGCTTTTGCGGGGATGAAGGAAGATTTCTTACCTTTTAGTGCATAAGTCTGTTTAACCGGAGACACTGGTAGAGAGCTGCATTTTTCGGCTCGCGGCCTCCTTTCGTTGCTCCGGCCCTTCTCCTGGCCTTTGTGTTGTTGTGCTGCTCCTCTGCCTCTTCCTCTCTCCCACGCTCTCCAGGGAGGGTGTCCTTTGTACTTCCATTTGCTGGGGGGAAGGACTTCTTGCCTTCCTCTGTTTGGGAGGAGACACCTCCTTTGGTTTTGCCGGCGCTCGCCGGGGACTCCTTAGGCTTCAGAGTCGACAGCCCCACCGGGGTCTGCTTGGCAGGCGTCTTGACAGGTAGCGGCACATTGTCCGGGGAAGGTTTTTTGCTTTCTTCCTTGGCCACCACCTGCCATTCGCCGTTCTTGTTGGTCACGGGAGACTGCGTAGGTTGTGCTTGTTTTCCGCCATCCTTCTCCTGCGCCGCTGGTTGCTGCTTGACCGGTTGGGCTTGGTTGGGCCTTTAGGGCCGGATTCTTGCTGGGCACGCTTTTGCCACGTGCTCCGCCGACCCGCAGACCCAACAGCACGGCTTCCTCGCCTTCTACGATGACGAAGATGGCGCGACCCCTGCAGGTGAGGATGTTGGGGATCTTTGCGATGTTTTTCTTGTCCAGGGTCACCCGCAGGGTCATGTCTCCCGTGAGGAATCCCGTTTTCGACCGCAGCGAGACTTCGGCCACCCTTCCATATTGGACGAAGAAGGCGCCCACGTGGTCCTCAGCAATGTCCATGGGGACGCCGTGCAGCGTGATTTTCACCTTCTTCGTGCCCATGTACTCCGTGTGGAACTGGAGCGTTTTGGTCTCCAGAACCACGCCGATCAAGTTCTTGGCTTCTTCGGCGGAGCCGAGCAGGACGTCCCACGTGGTGTTGCTTCTCCTCGCTACGGCCCTGGCTCGGATCTTCAGTGTCTGTAGTCCCTCCTCGAACGTATCCCTGGGGACGCCGATCAGTTTTTTGCCCTCAGGTCCTTGGTGATCAGGGTGATGACTCCTCGCCTCGATCTGCGCCAAGTGGTCCGGCTTCGAGACGAGCTCCGTCCCCTGATGTAGTCCGCGTAATCCTTGGATGGACTGCAATAGTCCTCGTCCTTACGCGTGATCTTCTTGCCTCCTTCCACCCAGAGGTCGAGGGTAAGGGGACGCTGGTGTTGCTGCTGCTGCTGCTGCTGCTGCTGTCCGTGCCGGTGGGGGTGTTGTTGCTGCAGTTGCCGCCGGTCTGGACGCTGCTGCAGATCCGGTCGCTGGAGCAGGTTTGGTTGCTGCTGCTGCTGCACGTTTGGTTGCTGGTGCCGGTGCAGTCGCTGCTGCTGGATTGGTCGCTGCCGCAGGTGCAGTCGCCGCTGCTGGATTGGTCGCTGCTGCAGGTGCAGTCGCCGCTCGCTGGGGTGGTCGCTGCCGCAGGTGCACGCGCCGCCGCTGGTCTGGTCGCTGCTGCAGGTGCAGTCGCCGCTGCTGGGGTGGTCTCTCGCTGCGGGTGCAGTCGCCGCTGCTGGTCCGGTCGCTGCTGACAGCAGGTCGCCGCCGCCTCCGCTGGTGTGGGGGAGCCGAACAGCATGCTTCTCCACCTGGTCATGGCGGGCTATGACGTCGTCGTCGTCTGCGTCACACAGTTGCCAATCTCCCACCGACGCCGTGGTGGGAGCGCCGACTTCGGTCCTTCTGTGGCCATGCCACAAAAGTGACCGATCACCGGACAACTTCTTTCCTGGTGTTTCGCGTTTTCGAAGAAAACCGCTACTTTACGCTGGCCCGAGCAATGAACTCGGGCTGGAAATCAGTTGTCCAAGAGACAAAGTGCGAGCAGATATCACTGCGGAACAACTACTCCACTAGGCTCTTCCAACGAACAGGGGGGAAGTGGCTAGGCCGTGGCCATGCCACGAGGTGGACAACTGCTTCCCGGTGTTTCGCGTTCCGAAGACCACTACTTTTACGCTGGCCCGAGCAATAAACTCGGCTGGAAAACAGTAATATGTCCGAGAGACAGAGTGCGAACAAATAACACGGAGGAACAAATGCTCCACTAAGCTCCCACAACACAAAATCCACACAAACAAAAGTCTGGGGGGAAGTGGCTGTCATTTATTCATTTTTACATGAATTATGGCACAAGGCCGAAAGGTGGGAGGGGGAACAAAACTTGGGTGGTCTTCAGTTACTATATCCTATACCTAGCTAATCGGATTCACGGACCATACATACGTTACAATGATTCTCATTCACCATAAGAATTTGTCCATCAACACTCGTACTTATCTAGCACCAAAATATCGCAAAAACATACCGGGGACTCCACAAAAACGCCCCAAATGTACATAAAAATTTGTGATTATTTACAAAAATAGATTTTAAAATTTGTACATAAAAATTTGTGACTATTTACAATTATAGTACAAAAATAGATTTTAACATTTGTACATGAGTGATATGATGGGGAGGTGATGAAGAAACAAAAAATCCCCAAAACAAAAACAATTTCAAATGAATATTTATACAAAATGTTAGTAAGACCCAAACACACCCTCGTAATTAAAGAGGCCACTTATTCGCCCGTAGAGACAAAAAATCAAGCCGCTCTCTAAGGGGAATGGAGAAGCTGGGCACAAAAATAAATTGGACTGGAGAATATATAAGGCTGACCCAGCCGAGAATAAAACGGGCAAAATAACAATGGTCAGTGGGAATCTCGAACTGGATCATAACAAAAGCAATGGAGCCGGGAACAGGCTAGGACAAATACATTCACTCACATTAACTAGGTATACAAAAGAAAGTTAACCTTAACCGCGGGAGGGGTTCCAGAGGAATCCACCCCGATGACTTAAGAATCCAAAAGAAAAATCAAGGCTAGCTCCCGGTCACACGAACCAGGCTCGCTGCATATATCCACCTTTTGCTAAAGTCTGTCGGGTGCAGCCGTTTCCGTTCAGTTCTACCTTCATTTTGAGCTGGTGCTCAAAATATCGGATTAGATCCTGATCCGAAAGACGACCTCCCAAGACTTCCTCCAGACGCGTCATCCAAATCACCATTCTAGCCGTGGCCAGTAGCGACAGAAACACCATCCGCTTCACACCAGAGTACGGGGGCGACACATTGTCCACAGCGTATGCGCGATGATCAATGAGCACGCAAGCTCCCGCGGCGAGATACGAGCAGTCAACTCGCCGACACGCGCCCACAACGGGCGAACGCGCGAACAATGGAAGAAGGCGTGCGCCGACGTCTCCTTGATTCCAAGGTTGCAACGTTCACAATCTGGCAAATCCGGCTAGGCCCATTGCGAAACGTGTCAAGTCATTGAGCGACAAACCATTCCGAGCCAATCGCCAGGTCAGAGAGAACTCAGAGTTGCTGAGCCAATCCGCACCTGGCGCCCAAGACCAATGAGAGCGGTACTCCACTCTCGACATGCCGAGCTTACTCCACAGCTTATCCTTCACGGCACCCTCCACTAATCCCCGATAGAAGAGTTTTCCTAGGCTGTGAAAGGTCACTGGACCGTGGAATGGCCTGTAAGGCCGCCAGACATTCGAGCAGGAATTTCGTCGCACCCAAGGCCTGACGGTCAGCCATAGGGTCGGGGGAGTGATAAGGCAAGGGAACATGTCCCTCACTACCCCCGCAAGCAACCGATCTTCCTCCAACGCGCGCCCGAGAAACGCCAACCTCGGAAGCGAGCACGGCTCCCAAGTGTGTGGCATCCCCCAGACCCCCTTGACACGGACGGAGGCAACAAGACTTTGTCGACCATGTGTTTGCGTCCTCTCCACAGGCAGGAGAATAGCAAACGCTCGAGCGCCTTCTCATGATCGTCACAAAGGGGAAGTACTGACAGCCGGTAAAGGATCATGGGAAAGAGGTATGTGTTGCACACCTCCGCCAAGCCCTTCACGGAGAGACCCCGTCGACGCCAAACCCGACCGGACGCGCCGACTCAGTACTCTAGACCAGTTTTCTCCAACTGTAAGTCCGACCGAACCAAACTCCGAGGAGCTTGACCGGCCCGTCCGTCCAGTCGAAGGGCCCCGGGAGGGAAACACCCTTCCAAGCGCCTAACCGCAAGCCGGAAGACTTGTCGCAGTTAATTCTGGCCCCCGTCACCTTCCTCGTACCGTACAAGCGCCTGCTGTACCGCCTCTGCGTCCCTGCGGGAGGACACAAAGGTCGTTACGCGTCATCGGCGTACGCGGAAACCCTGGCTCGAGCTCCGCCAGGGACTGCGATTCCATGTAGGACCGGACTGCCCGTCTCGTCCCTTAGCCGGCGAAGAGGGGGTTCAACGCCAGGACGGGAAAGGAGAGAAGACAGTGGACAACCCTGTCGGACCGACCTAGACAGCGCGAAAGCGCCCGACAGCTTCCCGTTCACTGTACCACAGCCTTGGGGGAGCGATACAGAAGGCTAATCCAGCGGCTGAAGTCGGGTTTGAATCCGCGGCCTGCAGGACAGCAGCCAGGTAGCCATGGTCAACTTATCAAATGCCCTTGACCCTGATCCAAATTGATCAGCGCGGCCTCATCGTCGTCTTTCACACCCTCTACGATCGTGCGAATCAAGTGCAGGGTTGCTCTGGAATTGTTCGTCCCTTCACAGAACAAGTCTGATCCGGTCCCAACAGAGACTCGGCAACTAGCTGCAAGCGATTCGTCAGGATCTTGGCCAAAATCTTTAACTCTGTGTTTAGCAGAGTTATGGGCCTGT